>JAARMF010003133.1:8724-22054 GCA_022844705.1 Toxascaris leonina
ATATATATATATATATATATATATATATATATATATATATATGAAATATTAGAAATTTCTTTATCTAATACAGCCATCAATTTCGCATCCTTTCCTCATTCGAATTAATGTTTGCAAGGCTTTTTTCCCTCCAACAGAGAGAAAGGGGAATGAAATAGGACGAAATGAAAAGAACCAATTCATCCCTCTCTTTCCACCCTCACCTCCCCCCTTTTCTAAATGTATATTTTTGGATTGAGGAGGGGTCGGCTCCTCCTAGTTGATGAAATACAAAAGCGCATCACTTCTTGTCATCTTTCCTATCTCATTTTCTAAATCTTTCAATATTTGTTATTAAAAAAATTTCTTTTTAATGCAACCATTAGCAGAGAGGCACAATACGCGCTTTCTGTTGGCGCGTTTTCCCACCCTATACTTAAATCCGCTGAATTCATTTATAATGCGAATATTTACAAAGTCATTTAACGACTTCAGTTTTTGTTTAATTTTACGCATTTGCGAATTTTTATTAATCTCGGTGATATGCAAACGATAGGCTTACAACAATTCGCTGAAATAATCGAAACTTTAGCGTATCTTTTACGCTGAAATTAAAATTGCCTTATTAACTTTTTTTTTGAGTAGCAGCATCTCATAATAAGATTACATATCATCGAATTAAAAGAATAGAAGAAAATCACTCCTCAAAGAGAATATATTTGAATGTTCGTTTCCTTTAAAGTTCACACTGTAATATTTGTGTCTATTTAATTATTTCATAACAATTTTTAGAAATTGATTGATTTGATAAACTAAATTGCGATAAGAGAAAAGAAAAAAAAACGCTCATTTTTATCACATCGTTTAGCACATTTTTTTTTTTTCACTCCACTGAGAAATTGATGTTATTATTAGTATGTATGTGGAATTCAAACAGAGAAACAATGATAGCAATATTTTTCCGCTTGTCGTTCAATAGGCGGCGGTTTTTTTTCCTCACCATCAGCCACTAAAGAATTCATATAGAGTATCGTTGGGTTTTTCTTCCTGCCGCTTTTTTTCTTCTGGATCATATCGTTGATTTTCGATATGAGTTAATCCAAATCCAAATTCCCACTTTCTCCATGCTCAACCCCGTCTACCTCACTCTCACCCCCCCTTCCCACTCTCTTGCCTCCCCCTCCCATCCTATCTCATCCTATTCGCTGTTGCTTCTTTCTCCCCCATCTTACCTCGTCTTGCCTCTCTATTCCATAGAATTTAAATGAGAGGCGATAGGCACAAAGCAAATAGTACCCTGCCAAAATTTATGACACAAAAATTTATGGCACTTTGCCAAAATTTATAGCACATAGCAATACATTACTGACTAAAAGGAAAGAGTTTGATCGTCATATATGAAACGGAAAAGTAAATTGACTATAGTGATGTGAGAAGTAAACATTCTCGTAATTGTATTGTGTGATACCTTATATAGTATGCAAGCGATCTCTTATAGAGAGGATTTCGTTAGAATTTTGCCGACAGTTGGAGAGTTGGAAGATTGAGATGGGTGGGGTGGCGGGGGGGAAGGGGGGGGGGGGGGGGACATGGCTAGATTTTTGCTCACAGTCATCGATGTTGAAGAAGAAAAAAAGGGGGGAGGGTGTAATGGAGAATATCATCGGAAATCGTAGCAATCTAGGCAGATACTACAGAGTAATACAATTATTTATTGCTTCACAGTAAATCAACATTTCTTAGACAATTTTTTTTCACTTGCCTTACCTTATTCTTCACCTGCCTTACCTTATTCTTTACCTGCCTTACCTTGTTCTTTACTTGCCTTATCGTCTCCTCTACCTGCATCACCTTATTCTCTCCCATACTGCCTCAGATGAAATCAACACCAAATATATGCGACATTTATATTGAGTGTTTTCCACTATCGCCTTGAGCGCAACATTGCAACTGGAAATGCGAGGTTTACGTAGGAGTTTTTCCGATTTCTGGTATGCGTCATTTGCCAACGACCGAAATAGTACGCTAATCGAAGAGATGAAGACAACAAAACAAGAGGTCACACATCAAGAGATGGTTTTTCTCTTCACGTTGTTTGCCCCCCCTCCATCGTATATGCGTCTGCAATTTACCCTCCGACTCGCTTCGCTCACCGCCAGCGATTCATGAACACTCTCGCATTCGCATAGTTTCTCGCTCGTTTATGGTGTTGTGCTGTGTGGATAGATAGATGGATGGATGTATGATCGTTTACACCTGGTTTTCACATTTCCTCAAAATAGACCCACATTTTGTCTTATTCTCGTTTGGAACTTGTCTGATTGGGTGTTCTGATCGCAAGCGATTCAAATGACTGCTGGCAAAAAAAAAAATAAAAAAGGCGAAAGGGTATTTGCAAGAGATTGTTTACATTTGACTACACCTTTGTGAGATACTTCTATTAACGTCCCATGTGTGTAAATGTTAATTTACTAGGTATAATGTACAGCCTATGAGCAATTCTTCTATTGTTTTTTTACGTTGACTGATCAATTCCGAAATAGGTCTGATCGATTCCGGAACAAGTTTGATCCATAGCCCCACTCCGGAATTGGTCAATTCGATCACATCCAAAGTGGGACTATGGAAAGATACCAAAATTTCTCGGCATTTTTTTTTTGCTGGATATGAAAGATTTAACTGCGATGAATGTAACGTTATTATTTATATTGTTTTTGTCTATTGAATAACTAATGAAGCTAATCGGCGAGTGGAATGGAAAAAATGCATATCTTGCTGTGATGCCGTTAGTTTCTCTAATGCGCTTCTAGAATTGTTTATCTTTCAATGGGAAGGACCAAGATTGTTCCGTTTCTTCGTTTTTCGGTTTTTACTTCGCAGTCTATTCTCATGAAGACTTTGCTATTGCATAGAGTACAAGCATAAGCACACAGTCATTGAAATAATGCCAGTTATATTTCTTTGCCTTCAATCGCAGTTTTTTGAGTCTAAGAGGCTAGGGGGGGGGGGGGGGGGGGGGGGGGGGGCCGTTTNTAGAGGAAAGGGAATGGAATCGTGTTACATTATTGTGAGAGGAACGCCAATGACGTCTCCGATCATATTTTCGCTTCCTCGTTAACACCTCAGTTATTGCTTCAGCCACCGATATTCTTGCTTTCTGCAATATTTTATGCATTTTTTGAAGGTTTCCGCTGTTTCTTTTCTCCTTTTCGTTAGCTTGCTTCACAGAACGCATCGTCCTATCCATATGAATCTCTGCTTACGTGTGTTTATGGCTTATTATGTATGCGTCTGTGTGTGTATGCGCGTATGTGTCTGTGATGCGAATTTTGCATTTATTTGTTATGTATTTGCGCGTTTCGATAGTTTCACTAAAGTTTGAGCGACAGCTTTCGAAGATTTTATTCCACAGAATAGTTTTGCTTTTCTCAGCGCCTAGATTGCTTTAGCGCTGCGAATTTTGGTCACCTAAAGCTGTGGATAAGTTCCTGAGCATTTACAACCGGTTGGATTTTTGTCTTGCACGAGTCGGATCATACAGAATTCGATGTTTTATATAGGATGTATTGCAAGCATTCGCACTGGAGTAAATGCAAATTTATTCTTGCTCACATTTTATTATTGGTTGCGGTCGGTATGACTTATCATTGTATTGAACGAATCGCAAAAGCGTATATCTTACCGGCTGCTACGATACCTATCTCTACTTATCTATGTGAAAGTCGCATTATTTGATATCTTCTATGAATAGACTCAAAACATTTGACGAAGTTGTTCATCGCCCGTGTAGAATCGCTTGCTGCAAGGGGATCGCTTGCTGCAAGAGAATCGCTCGTTGTAAGGGAATCGCTTGTTTCAACACTTTAGGCGACACCGATGTGTTATTGAAATCTCCTTAATATTTTCGTGTCAAATTCTTTTTGTTCCTTTTTTTGCATTCATCTCCTCAACAAGAAAGTCAGTTGATTGTTGATTTTTCTTTTCGCATGATTGCTTATTGATATAGAAAAGCGTATTGTGCACGATTGCATCATCATCATCGTTCACTTTTGAATATATTTGCTAATTTGTCGTTTCGCCATGTTAGACATGCGTCTTCCTTCGTCGTTCTTTTTCGCTTATTCCTTAAACGGTTTTTGACCGATTGAAATGTGTTAGCTTACGGATACTAGCACAAATAGATTACTAACAAGTATATTGTATTGATAACAGTATGAAATACGTGAAGGAAAAAAAAGAGTTATGATTGCTTATTGTAATTCTAAATAGGAAAAATGCGATTGCCGACATTTTTAAAACTTTGAGGAAATTCTTATAAGAAAATCATTTGGATTTCCGTTTCTTTCAAGTCGTGTAGAAATTAAGATAGAACTACGCAACTTTGAGGCTTGTTACTATTAATTATGGCTCAGTGAGCGTAAACGTCAGTACAAATATCTCCATTTGATTTGACGCATATTAAGGTTCATAACAACAGACAATCGTAACACTTATTATTTATTATTATTATTTATTATTTATTATTACTATTATTATGCGCCCGAGAAACATCAGTGTCGTCAAGAATATAAAGTAGAACTGTTATAGATGATGGAAAGAAAAAGAGAGAAAGGGAGCGAAATATATCAATAATATCTAAATCAGCATCAATTTATGGATGATTTTATATTTTGAAAAAATCGCCTGAATATTTGCAATAATCGGAGTCGAACAATTTTTATTGCAAAAATCGCAAATTAAAGCATCGGTTAATAATTCGAAAGCTTAATAGTATGAGCGTATTTTATCATTGTCGAAATTGTGAGTTTTATTGTTGTTCATTTTGAATGACGCTCTTCATAAAGGATGTGCTGTTGTGGTTATCTCAATAGAATTCACGGTGATTCTTTCGTTTTCATTTATTGCAAAAAGAAATAAGCTTATGTTCTCTCAAGTTGTTATTATGATTGTTAATATGAACGAATACCGGTTCTAGATTTAAAGTCGCATAATCTTCTAATGTTGTTTCCTATCAAATACATGTCGATAATTTTGCAATTCATATTAGGAACATAATTGAACCGTTAAACCAGAGGATTATACAAATGAGTAAAAGCTATCACCATTTAGCGATAGCCTTTGCTGAAAAGCATCGAACTTTAGCTATACTCGAAATCACAAAATCAGGTCATGAGTCCGACTTCGAAAAAAAAAAAACAAAACACAACAACAACGAGGCTATTGCTTCATGAAGAAGGGAATCAATTTGGAAGTTGCTCGTCTAATTTTGCTTCCATAAAATCTCACCACTGATAAATTTCGAGGACTGATAAATAAGAGGCATGAAAATGCTTAAGTATCTACGATTCAACACTTTAGCGATACCATCAGATCCTCGAAAAAGTCAGTTTTTTTGCCGAATCAAACAGGTGATAGAGTTGATGCAACACATCGATGAGAAGATTGCAACGGAAAAACGCTTATGAGCAATTCGCGCGTGACAAACTCACATTTACGCACTTACGGCGCACTATAACGCAACACATAGCATTTGTGTCGTTATCATTGCTACCGTATCCATCATCGCAACTCCCACATAGTTGAAGGAGTATATGGTCCAGGAAGTTTTGGGCAACATAATTTCGAGAGTCACTTTAAGACGTAAATACTCTAAGGGAAGTAATCCGCTGAAGTATATAACCTTACCTAACCGTACCTTAGATACCTTAGAAGTTGATGAGCAGCGTGCTATCCTCGCTTCAGTAGACAGCTTCGCGACGACATTTCGCATAATTGTTCATAGGATCGTAGCCCAAGGATTGCACGTCATTTGCTGGCTACGCTGGATCATGACGTATGCCTTTCGCCATCATCTGGCCGAAAGCATCCAACGAAGGGCGCTTTTGTGAGTCTTAATGCGAGACTAACATCTCTCGCGAGAGATGGGCAACGTCGTCTAGTTAGACTTCTCAAGCCGTAGCGCCGTGATAAGGCTCTTACTTAGCGGGGCTGAAATATAACCACCAGTTTGATAATCAAACTGCAAAGATCTTAGCTGTCGATCTGAGAAAGCTGCAAGCCGCCATCAATTTCATATCTCTCCCACTAAGTTTTAAGAATATTACGAGCGTAATTCTAAGCCAAACGATCATCGGGTTTTTTTGTAGGTCAAAGTCTTGTAGAAGTTCATCACCATAATGTCATAGCTCTACTTTCATGATCATATTTCAAACTATACGTTGATGACCTCCTGGGTCAAATCTGACTGCTGATACATCAAATATATAACAAGGTGCAAATATTTGAAAATGCTGCAAAAAATTCGCAATCATTTCTCAGCGATCCGACTTACATTTTACATCAGTTGAATCGGAGCGCTCTTTACTGTCACAATCCCAATTGCAAAATTTGATAAGTGAATTGTCGGGCGAGCGATTCAGGAGCTTACGCTAAAGACTAACCCGACCCATGAACCAAGCTAACCCGATCTTCATTACTATACAAACTAATCTAGGCTTCCTTCTTTGATAGTGCGAGGAGGAAATGAAATCAGTGAAATCAAGGAAAGTTTATAGCGTCAAATTGGACTGTAGGAAGAGCACCGGTCAACTATTTTCAATTCTTGCTGCGGAAAAGATGGGGACTGTTCTTAAAGCGAAAGGTCATCTCCGAGATCCAGCTCGAGAGATGCCAAACAGATTACAGGATCCACTCCTGTATCAGCAGCCACAGACTCTCACTTCTGAGGTCTGTCGGCACAGCAGTAATGGTTAAGTATGATGTAAAGTTTATAATGTTGCGCTAGTTGTATTGTTTTCTAAAACTCAATTCATGAGGACGTCAATATCTGTTATAAAGATGTGCTAACAAAATGCAAATCGTTCGCTTGTTTGCTAATCGCTCATTTGTGATCGCACAAATTCGTGCAGATATATCAATTTTTCGCATTAGGCTATCGATGGTTCAAGAAGTTCGAACCCTTCCTGTTGCAGAATCTGATTGCACTAACGCCGATTTTTTCTTATATATAACTGTATCATGATTCTGTCCTTCCCTCTCTTCCTCTTCCCCCCCCCCCCCACCCTCCACCCCCTCCATCTCCCTCTCTTCAACTATTTCTTAGCCACATTTGGAAATCAATTGCAATTCGCACATTCAGTCATTTTGATCATCGGTAGAGAATGTTGGTGTGTTAAAAGCGATGTGAAATGCTGAAGTTAGAAGGGGCGGTGTTTGCGTCTGTTTCGATGCTTAACACTTGTTGGCTAGTTGCGCAGTGTTGTGATGTGTTGTTTACCTCTGCGTGTGGTGTGTGTGCACGTTTCTCGTGTACTTTATGTGCACGTATTGCGTTGTTCTATGGGTCGCTAGCGACATAAGCTGCTGAAAAGATGTGAAGATCGCACAGCTAACGGCGGCGCTCCATCTCCTCCTTGCATTTGCCTCGATCGTGCAACAATCCACTCTTTTCTCTCTTCGCAACATCCTCCTCTTCACTTCATCGTTGCCTTCTTACTCTTATTTATGACTACTTTCACCCATCGAATCGATGAGATATTTCTTGTTGTTTTACTTGATTCCTACAATAGCTAAACTTCATTTTTTTTTTCACTTTTTGCATCATTTTAGCTTCATCTATCCGACGTCCATCTACCGGATGTTGCATTTGTGGATTAATTGTTTGCATTACTTATTACAATGGATTTGCCTCGTTGCATATATGCATATATAAGTGAACGGTGTGTATCCCATGCGATCATGGAATGATGATAGTATGGAGTGATTAACGAATAGGATAACATTAACGAATATATGAGTGCATATTGCTACTTACAGCTCAACAGACGAGTGATAGTAGTAATCGACACATATATCTCTTATGTGATAGTATTTCGATGATGATTATGATTCGTCCACTGCCTTCAGCAATGCGACTCGAAAGACGCCTCGTCACTCTCTCTCCCCTCCCCTCCCCCCTCCCCTCCTCCAGCCCACTCCACCCGCCTCGCTCCCCTTCGACTTTATTCACCTAATCAGTATTGTTTAGCGCCAGGAAGTTACCAATGAAATATTGAAGTTCGATAGGGAAATTTGAAGCTCGTATTGGCTTGTCATTCGTTCATATGGTTTTGCTTTCGTCTTATATGTTTATAATTCCGCAATGAGCTTTATGTGACAGTTATTATGAATAGAGCCACTTTATGAGGTGAATTGGCATTTTCTTTCCTAAATTGGCTTAATTTCCTTCAAAATTTCATAAACTTTAAGGTTGTCCTCAAAGATTTCCGGTGTTCAGATGGGGAATGGAGGGGCAGGGGGTGGGGACGGGGGGGGGGGGGGGGGGAGGANGGGAAAGGATTGCACTAAAATCGCCCCCATTAATCTCCAATCATTTACCTATTCTTCGCATCATTCTTTCCTTTCAAGGTAAAGCCGATATTTTTGTGATCTTCGTATCCGTAATAGTTATTTCAGCTCAAATACTAAGCACTAATATACGCTAATTTTTATTGTATAATAGTTTTTTCTATTGAATTCACTCTAAACGGGAATATTCCCCTAAGGCAACCTATTATTAATTTCAGGTATCCTTTTTTCTCAAATCCATATATTTCGATATATCCCACTGTGACCCATCGCTCTATTTACAGCCTACAGCAAACGCTTTTATTGCTGGCAATATTGATACATGATATAGCGTTAGAAAGATGAAGCTTTACTAAGCGTGTTTTAAAAAAATATATATAAGTAAAGCTTAAAAAGCCAATATTCAGAAAGATGCTTACAAAATATTCAACGAATATCATTCAAAGGTTCGTAATATCTTCCAATTTCAATTTTGTTGCTGCTCCATTTTTGCGTGGCTTTTCTATGAATCTTCGAAGCGAAAACATCTGGTATCCTTGAATCTATGGATTTTCCTCATTTCTCGATGATGATATTTGTCGTTGTTTAAATAATAATCTGCACAATTTGTATTTTCGAATATTTTAGATCCATTCATTTGATGGATATTATTCATTTTGGAAGTAATTCTCATTAGTCTTTTCAATCGGCTTCTTTTTTTTTCTCATTCGTTTTGTTGTTTGCGAAGCTAAAATGTGCATTGGCCAAGTTATTTGTTAATGCTTAGCTAGTGCAGTTTTGAGCCAACCAATGAGCAGCACCGTTGAGCATTGATGCGTCCGTTGCACTCTCACAACGCATTGATTTTTAGCGCCTAGTACGGTGACGTTCGAAAGTGCATACGTCGTTGTCGATGTCTGTATTGTTGGGCGATGTCTATTGCGTGGATGCATGAACGATTGGATAGCAACTAATGTTGACTCCCTCTTATCTCAAACAAAAAAAAAAAAATTGCGTTTAGAGATCGCTGCGAACGATTCGAATACCTTTCAACTTTGAAGTCTTTCTCTGAATCTAGGAAGCTTCTAGGAATTGGAAGATGGATGGTGGTGATGAGTGAAGGGAGGGGGAGTGGAGTTGTGGAAGAAGGGCAGAGAAGGAAAAAGAGGGGAGAGCCTATTAAAAAATTTGCATAATTGCAGTGTGAACTCTGCTAACGACGAAATGCTTTTCTTCTTTTCGCTCATTCTTCTTTATATATATATATATATATATATATATATATATATATATATATATATATATATATATANTATATATAAGCTAAGCGATTGTATTTCTTGATTGAATTTCTGCTCGTATCCAATATTTTTGCGATTATCTTTTATCATTCGTTAGCTATTTCATCCGGACAGCTAATATCTCAAGCAAAAATCAAAATGCTCTATTGTTGTCTCTACTGGTTCAAATCAGCTATTAATCATTTATTGCAAAAGTACTGCGCGTACACTAGAGAATAATAATTTTGTTGATTGTTATTGTTTTCAAATTGAAATTTTTTGTTTTTTTTTTTTTTTTTTTTTATTAGAATCAACTCAGCGGAAGTGATGATTTATGTCTTCGCATAAATATGTTAAACAATTTTATAAATTTTGAATGCATTTCGAAATTTCATCACTTAACATCAAGGATATAACATCAACACTATTCAGTATAGATGATCTAAAAGCAACCTATCACCTCGTATCGTCAGTTATCTATCATCTTATCACTTATTCGAACACCAAATGATAAGCTTCTTTCATAAAGGATAATGTCTTTAACCGTCTATGAATTTTCTGCTCGCTTCCTTCCGATAAAAATATTATTGTGCAATATTTTTATTTGCATTTTTTTGAGCATTTATTTATGATACACTCGGAGATTTTCATTCGTGGATTCTTTATTATGCACTCAACTCTTCGCCACCTGTAGTTTATCCAGGCACCTGGATATTCTTTCTTGAACGTAATTATTTAAAATTCTTTTTGATATGTTTTATGAATTACTGCGAGTGGGTCATTGACTCTCTTTCAGCATAGAATATAATACATCCGTGGTGCACCTAAGGTGGTGCTAAATGAAATTTTAGGGCCATCGTAAAACTTTGAAAGAATACGCGTTGATTTAGAAGCAATCTATCACCTCCTATCACCTATCATTTTATCACTTATTCGAACACCAAGTGATAAGTTTATTTCATTTAAAAGACACTTTCTTCGGCTCATAAAAGAACCTTGTGTGTTCATTTTGCATTGATAAGCAGCGAAATGAAGTAAGTAGCAACGCATTTATCGTCAACGGATATTGAGAGAATTTGCGTTTATCTTATGGAATATCGCTTCTTTGTATATGATATGATATGATAGGTAATGAAGAAATAAATAATTTAAGAAAAAACAATAAAAGAGTGATTTACACCATCGAAATAATCCGAATATTCGAGTGGAATTTAAGAATAAGAGCCGATGTTATTTGCTTCTCTCGATCGAAAGCTATGTATAGTCAAATAAATTTCTTTGCTTCTGAGCATATATGATTCAATGAAACGATAGCATTCATTGCAATCATAGAGTCGTTGTTTTTTCTCTCTCTGTCTTCTTCTTGTGAAAGCATGAACGTTTCGAAAACGATCATAAGTTTTCGTTGAGCGATTGCAAAACGTTGCGTTGATGATCGCTAAGGACATCATCAAATCAAATAGCGATTTTTCCACCGATTCTACGGAAATTTCTTCAAGAAAGAGTGAGGGGGGCGCGGGGTTGAAGGAAACCGGGAGGAGGGGGAGGGGTAGGGGAAGGAAGGAAGGAGAGTTGAGAGGTGGCGATACTTTTCTCAATTTATTACGGAAATATTACGAACGGATTCAATTAGTTGTGCGGATTTTTTTTTCCCAGAAGCAATAAGTTTGCAAATAGAAAACACCCTGTTAACACTTTGTTCACTGCGAATATCAATTTCAGTTGGTATCTTTTTCCGACTCGTAGATAAATGCCGGCGAATGCAAACTCTTACGTTGAGGCGTTTCAGTGCGTGAATAACTCGAACTAATTACAAAGACGTCTAGTGATCTATGATTTCGTTTTTGTGTTTACTAGTGTCGTATGAACAGCATGAGTTGTTCCATATGATCGAGCGAGTTTTTCCTGCCGATATTGGTGTATTCAGTTTTGTAANTCTATTATAGGTTTATTTTGTGCGCATCTGGCAAAGCAATAGTTGAAGGTGGAGCCAGGCAACGAGAACAGACGTTGCACATATGAACATAATCGTTAGCTGTGCGGTTTGTTGGTGCTCTTTGAGGTGGTTTCGTTGTGCGCCCATTCTCAAGTGCATCACTCACTGTTGGGTTGTGCCAGCTTGTTTTCGTTCTAGCTACACTGCTGTTTATTCTAGCAAACGGTGCAAAAAAATTGCAGCAGTTGTATCTCTTAGCTAATATCTCCCTATTCGTCGTGGTTTTCATCTTTTTTTTGGGGAATTTAGCCTGCGAAAGCAAAATTTCTCACGCGAAACTGCAGGTAGAAATTGAATCGAAATGTTACTGGAGATGTTTCGATAAACGCTAAGACTTATTCGCTTGAAAATCATGAAAAGATTTGGCCCATCAATTTCTATCCTTCTTATGCTAGCGAAAAGAACTGTGTTTTTTTTTTGCAGTTGTAATTCTTATCACTTTCTATATGAAAGAAATGTTTCTATATGAGAGAAAAAAAAGTTTCGCATGAGAAATGTTGTTTTCGCAGTGAAATTCACAGTCTTCGCAATTGCAATTGCAAGAGTACATCCTACATAGTAGATATGGTTGATTGTTAACGATAGTGATGGATAAGTGTGTATTGCAAAAGATGACCTTTGTACGTGTGAACGTAGAAATAGATGAAGAATTAGTCGAAACTTTTTCATAAAATGACGGTCGTCGTTGTTTTCTTCTTGCTCTTTCTGCACTGAACATCGTAAAAGTCAACTGTTGAGGGAATGGCTTCATTTTAAATATAACCATAGGAGTGCACCGTCTATTTGGTCAAGGAATTTGGTTTTTGGTGGAAGTGACTTGCTTGGAACTTACAAGTAGAAGTTGCATTGACATGACGTCATACTGCATTAGCATGACGTCATAACTGATGCATAGGATATGTGGGTGGATTGTCGAGCTTTTCGTTTGTTTGAACTCAGCAATCGTTAAAGTTATGACGATATAATCTGGCGTTTTTTTTTTTTTTTTTTTCAGATGTAGGTTGTTGTACAATCGTCAAGTTGTTTTTTTTTTAATGCGAAGGTTTATTGAGATGACGTTCATCTCAAAAGGTGTTGTTGGAGAACGTACTCAAATGTTCATATGTTGAACCAAGTGACCGCATTTTCGGCCAAGCATTCTGGTCACTTTGACAGATGACCACATTTTTGACCAAATGACCATCATGTTGGTGAACGTTTTAGATTAGTTCCATCAGCATTCGAGGAGCTTTTTGAATTGACTCGTGAAATGAGAAAAAGAAATGCTTAGTGTTGAAGCAGTTGCAGCAGGTGAACTACATTTCGATGAGTATGATGTATTTGTTGCATACTTATAGCAAGATTGCTATTGACCAATATGCTATATTTACCTTTGAGTATTTACTTTTGGCTTATGTTATCTAGTGCTTCCGGTTTTTTTCTCTTTTTTTGAATCAACCAGATCGATTTTTTTTTTTTTGATTTCATATTTTTCAGTTTTTTTCTCTCTCTCATGAACTCATGAGAAGGTTAATTGATGTTATTGATTAGTAGTAGTACATTACTACATCTCTATCACTTATTTATTTAACGATTCATACAATTTCAACGTAAATTATAATAAGCAAATTAATAGTCGTCAATATTTTCTCCATCTATCCCTTATTTATTTATTTGTTTATTTATTTATTTATTTATTTATTTATTTATTTATTTATTTATTTATTTATTTATCCATTTATTGACTTATTTATTCATTTACTCATTTATT
>JAARMF010003134.1:0-22082 GCA_022844705.1 Toxascaris leonina
ACCAATAGAAGATATTCGAAAATAACTTACACTTGTTGATGAGGCAATGACCATCAAAGCGACATTTATATTTCAGGCCAAGTGCCACTGTACGTCTGAAGAATGCGGCACATGCACGGCAAACGATCACGCCGAAATGATAGCCACGACTCGCTTCATCACAAACTTCACATTGGCCAAGGAGATTTTTGGCTGATGGCATTCTTAGACGTTGATTAGCTCAAACACTTCGAAGAGAATATGATGGGATCCCTCAAAATAAAGAAAAAAGAGTTTGAAAAGAGATCTAGGCAAGTGACTCGATTCCAAAACAGAAAGAAGATGCGATGATCAGTTACGATAAGATAGAGAGGAACAATCAAAAGCTAATAAAAAATCGCGGCTGTGGTGAAAAAACTTCAGAATGCGAGAGACTGGACCCACACAGATAGACACTATGGACAAATTGCAGCTGCCAAAAAAGGCGTAGAAGAAGGAAAGTACTTGAAGGTAAATGAGGTTTTAGTAGTGAGAGACAAGAAGAGAAGAACAAATAAAATTGAATGCGTGTTCTTAGTTGTGAGGAAAAGACATGATGAGTCACTGAAAGCGAATGGGTAGCTGTTGTTTTTGTGGGATGGGCTACTTACGAGTATCTAATGAAGAGATTTATCTTTGCAGGCATGGCCAAACAAGAAAGAAATGCATCGGATATGCTGCCACAGTAATGTATTCCGATCAAACGGCCAATCATTTTCCTAGATCATCGAAAAATAATAAGATATGTAGAAAGATTTCTTCGTAATTTGGTGGTTTGTTGCTCATCTGAGAGTCGATAAACGATTCGTTGTTACGTCAAAAAAGAACGACGCAAAATAAAAGTGCAATCGGTGTCAGATATATGCAAATTTTTTCCCATCGATATCAGACATAGAATGAATCCAATCACGTGCTCCCATCTTATTGCAGTCTTAGAGTCGTTTTCTTATCTTGCGCTTGACGAATCGTTTTGTTTCGCACCTTTTCTTTATCTTCTTGTTAGATGCATATTGTAGAATGTTTAAGATGTTAATGCGGTTCACTACCTTTATGGCTTCAAAATATTTCAACTGCCAATGGAAGATTTGTCGTTCCGAATTGATGAACGTTTTTTCTTACTTCATAATGTTAATCGAAATTGGATAGTCATTGTTGATGAGATAATTGATCACTCTATCAGAGTATATGAGAGGAGAAATACTCTGGTATAATAGAAATGGCCATAGCTTGAATCACGGCAATATCTCAGATTTTACTAGCTTCGAATGTAGCTGAATGCTTCCACAGTGCTCGTTCAACGACGAATTGAGGTAACTCTAAGTCTTCTCCCTAGATCGAGACGAAGAAGCCGGCATCGCCAGTAATAACAACGAACAATAGATATCATCGCTCCGTCACATTTCCATTGATTTGCAAACAGAACCCAAAATAATAAATGAAATAGAGTGCATCTAACAGCATCCATCGATAGCAGATTACAATGTCGATTCGTCTGAAGAGCGAGGCAGCGAAGACCTGCATTAAGCCACCTCCTTATCACTTTAGCCCATTTTTTATTCCTCTTATATCACCTCCAATGCATCATGAAATAAACATAACTATATTTGCTTTTATTGCCTCAATCGCTCATCATGCGTTCCACCATTCGACTATAATGCGATTCATTTTTAGTTATGATGCTAAAATTTTGCGAAAATAAAGCACTCCTGCTTTCTTCACCTATTGCTTCCTTTAGGGTGAGTTCTCTCGAATACTTCGTTGCAATTAACATTCCGAAATTCCATCAATTCGCCAGGAATATTGTAAATGAGTCAAGATAGCTTGTTGTATTTTGCGAGCATTTTTATTCAAAGACACTCTTCAGCTAACTCAATTCTTCATGACTTGTATAAGATTCACTTCTCCAAAACCCTTCTAAAGTTTGCTCCCCACAGAATTTATAAGACGACATTCATTGCTAAAATTTCTTTGAGAACTTTCAACGATGATCCCTCCTCTTAAGTGAACTAATGAACTTTTAAGCACTCTAAAAGTTTGAGCTGCAATTTTTTTTCTTGCACACAGCATGATTCATGACAACATCAATCCCTCATGATTTCTCCTCATCCTTTCTTCCCCATAAATTTGTGCATTCGCCCATCTCATCCCTTCAGTGGCGGTTAAGAGATGCACACCCCCAGTACGTTCAAATCGTTCTGTTCAAAAACTTCATTAAACACAACGAATGCGATACCGCAAAAAATCGTGAACACTTCATCTTTGAGATGCTCCAGAATAGTGATCACCCCACTCTCACAACAAACCTTGGTTTAGGTGTTGTAGATCAACGATTACGTTCCTTCTCGCCTCGGATGGTAGCTGTTGATCTGTGGTGTGCTAAATGTCACTTTTATCCCATTGTCATTTGTACGTATCTCATTCCGCGTTTTTCTTTAACTTTTTCCCACTCATTCTTCACAAGTCCTCCACATTTCCTCAGTTCCAGTACTTTTTGCTCAGCCGTTCTGTTTCTACTTTTTCTGTATTCCCAATACCTTTGCTGTTTAAAGTATGTTAGTAGTCACCTTTATATACTACGCTACGTTCGTATTCATTGCGATATATGTGAAAAAACGTTCAATTGATTTTAGTTCCCATCACTTAAGACCATTAGCGTCACAGGCTACATCCAAACAAATGACACGAATCGACCATCTCTGGGAGATAACCACCTCTAACCACAAAATGAGCGAATGTGTGGTGGTTTCAAATGAAAGCCAAAAACACATTTGTAACCACTGATTGCAGAAACTTTCTCGTCGAATAAAGAGTTGGCCAACTAGGCAATATGGTCAGCAATATGAGTTATGCACAAAAACGTTGACATTAATAAGGCAAACTTTGCGACGGAGGATAATACTATCAATGGCTAAATGTCGTTCGATGTGAGGAAGAAACATGTGGCGTAACAGCGATAACAGCGCGGTATGCGGTCGTGAGTGCTCTTATCGGTAGGAGTGGTTTCACTGCGACACATCATAGCAGTGAGATGTTGACAGTCACTATAGGCATATTTGGGTCTAAGATAGTTTCCCGAAGATCTCAACTCCTTTCGAAACGTTTTATGGACGTTGATTTCAGAATCTCATCGCTCCATAAACGAATAGAAACGAATGCAATCAAAGTAAATTCGGTTCAAGACGTGTGCCATGGAATGATAGAACCAACTACGTTGATGCACAGTACCGATCCGAACAATTTGCATTATACTGATGATGAAAAAGATTTAGTCGTCTCACGAAATTTTCAACAGCTCTGCTCTTGTGGCGTTTTCAAGAAGAATACTCGACGCGCTCACTATAGGTATTTGAAATGCTTTTTGTTGTGTACATTTACTCAGCCAGCTGCAACTAAATAAAGCAATCGAGAGGTCTGTGTTGGAAGGTACCGAGAAGGCAATTGACAATTTCGAATGACTTCTTCGCTAAAAACGAGTACTGCAACGTCCGATGCAAATTCAAATCAATAATAGCAGCAAAACTACGTTTGACATCAGCTACCTGCGGGATAGCCTAACCACCAACTCCTGTGGGTAGTTAAGGTGCATAAGAAACATTAATTTGCCGCATGTTTGATCAGTTTTCCAGACGAACAAGACATTTCTGGTAGGAATGGAAATAACAGGCATGGTGCTCAACGCGTAGCAAACTTTGAGATCACTGGCAAGAGTCCTGCTATTATTGTCTATATTGTCGGAAGCATCGCTTCCATCGGCATCACGCTTCCATCAGCACACTCTCTTGAACCTCACCGCTACAAATATGGTGCGACATGGAGGGTCTATCCTCATTTCTCGGTTGGAGTGTCCAATCACCCAGAAATTTGATTTTGCAGTCCATCTCAACTAATGGCCAACGATGCCCTAACTATTCAATATCGGTAGTGACTTTCTATGGCAAACAGCACCAAAGCCTTCAAGTCACCAAAATAAACGATATCTGTTTGAACCATCATATTTAATGCCAGAGCATAATAGCCTGAACAAGAAATTTACTGACGGAAAGCAGATCTGCCAGACTTGAAGGAGATTAAACAGATCTTTCCTTGTGAAGAAGTCAATCTCAATGAGGTAGCAAACAGCGGGAGTCAAACTGACTGAACGGCACTTTTTCACACAAAGGCATGTACTTTTTAAGTAGAGATGAAACAAGACACGCTTGCACAGTGGAAGCGAGGAGAGAACGCAAGGTGAGATGGTAGCGAATAAGTTACTCTGGACAGAAGCTGCTTTCAATTGCAGTTCGCTTAATGAAAACCAACGGAGTAAGCGAAAGTTTGTTATGAAGTTTATTACTACTCTTTGCACGAAACGCTATTAATACCAATCTCTTTTACATTGACTGCCAAATTGCTGTTATCTTTGCGAAAACAGTTGAGCAGATGTTTCTAAGTACACTTCATCGCAGAGTATGAAGCGATAACAGCATTGTATTCTGGGATCTCCTCAACACACATCTGCACCGCAACTGAAAAGCATCTGTCACTTGCTGTAATACTGCAATGTGCAGCACTACATAAAAAAATGGTCTCTTCGTGTCACCTCATATATGAAACGAAGAAAATGTAGAATGTTCATTCAGATGTCCTGTCTTGCAGAAAATACAGGATAAGATGAGACTGCCGATTACAACTACAGACTGAAATCCTTCGGGTTGGACTCGTCAAATTATGGCGCTACTGTGATCGTCGTTAGGTTCTCAGCCATCTCATTTGATGTTCTGTGCTCATTCTTTTCGTCGAATGCTTCCAGCTTTTCCTGCCTACCCGCAGATGCTGCACATCTGGCATATTGTTGACTTGTTCTAGTCAAAAGTTATTCCCGTTTGGAATAAGTTACCTTTGAACATTATCGATGCATGGAAGCACTTTGCATGAACCGCCTCAAGGCATCAAACCCTTACTTAGTTGCTGATTACGTCCATTAATTCGAGCCTGATGAAATTCAGTTGTGCTCGCAAAAATTGCTCCATACAATCGCACGGTTCTTGGGATGTGTCGAAGAGATGGGAAGTGTTTGTTTTATTGTTTTATTGATGCTAAAGCGCTATTTGTGCTAACTACGCTCTCTTCGTCAAAAACAAAGTCTTCTTCATCATCCTCCACCCTCTCTCCACTGCTTCTCCACCCTCTCTCCTCTACGACTCCTCGCAACACCACCTCATTTCCGCCAAATCCGGGACGATTGGAATAATCAACACGTGGATTATGCCCAGTCGTGACAACGAGGGAATTCGAACTTCCCGCTCTTTTTTGTGCTCTGAGATGGATCAACCTCTTGCAGCGTATTTGTGCTCACTCGTATCAAAAGGATGCTTAGATGCTTTGAAGGTGTTCGGTGTAGTTTTTCGTTTATTGCAACAGTGATTCTTGGGGATAGAGTTGTAGGTTTGGAGTGATCCAGGAAGAGGTTGTTCTGGGATGAGGTGATGTAAAGGTTGTTATAGCTTGGTGTGTCCCTCTGTGGTTGAATTTCCTGAATCGCCTAGTTTCGCTTTCTGAAGGCACTGACCTGTCTCCTCTGTTCCATTGCACTGTTCGTTGTGTGTGTTGAAATGCATTGTGCAATATTATTATCATGTTCAGAGTGGATCGTTACCAATTGTGACTTTTGCCGAATGCGATGATCGAATCATGCTCGTTCCGTCGGATGGTGTTTTGCATTATCCTCTTCAGCATGTGAGTCGACTTCTGATTCCATTCCAAACTCGAAATTGCGATGAACTGTACAACTTTATAGGTGATAATTACTTGAAGCTGCAGTTTTGCGGTTCCTTCCGCTTCCTGTTTGGGGACTGTCCCAGCTGCTGTCAGCCTAAGTGGAATCGAAAGTAGAATTCTATGTCGAACGTTGCGAGAAGAGGTATATTGTCAAATCGGCTGCGTTTTACGCTCCTGTGTGCTTGCACTAAAGTGGCGTCAAATGCATTAGTCTGTCAGCTTATTCGGTAGTTTCAGTTCGAGGGTGCTGTGACTGCCATGGTGAGACTGAACTCCCTCTACGACGGATAGTGCTGTGTGGGGAATGAAAGCTGTTGATGAGCGAAAGATAACTGAGGCAAGAAACGAGGGCATCAAAATTCAGAAGAAACCAGGAACAGAACACAATTCTCATACTTATTTTGTATGCCTTGAATAGCTGTGATTTCGTCATTTTCTCCTTCGATGCAACTGGCAATTTTTCCACCTCGCGATCCTGAGCTCGCCGCATCCAAGCAACGCCATATAGACGTCGCAGTGCATCCTACTTTCCATATTGCTATGGCTTGTAGTATTTCGCATGGTGGCCGACTGCTGGCGACGTAGACTTCAGTTATTCGAAGTTTCCTTCTCCTAGCCTTTCTTTTTCCAAGAAGTACCTGCGAGGGAGTAGGAGCTGCGATCTTTTTCGGCGGACCGTCCTCGCCGTGACACGAAACCGTCATTAGATATTGTGAGCATTTTAAGTGATGGCGTGCCAGCGCCAACCCCGCTCACACCCTGATGGATCTAGCCGTTGGCTGGTTTGCGCCCGCTTATTCAACATATTCGCAAGTAACCATCATATCCGACGGCCGTTCCATAATCCATCACCGCATCGAACTGAACGAAGTAGCCGAACAGCGAAGATTTTCCTAATTTCCGGAAATTGTTTGGAGTATTTCGTAACAAAATAATTAGGTAGTGGAATTCACTTTGCCCAACTGTTCAGTTTTTCTCGCTTCTCACACAGCTGTGATGGCTCAGTCAGGAGTGATGAATGTTTGGGTCACCTTCGAAGTCTGACGACAATGCTATTCAGAATCTCGGCAGTGGTGTTTTACCTGGAGAGTCGTATGGAAGAGAACGCCTTGAGCGGTGATACCGTGCTGAAGAAACTGATTGCGTGGGGAGGCGGCGATTCGGCATCCTCTAAGGAGTCGCCTTTGAATCTCTCTCATCCTCGCAATGTTCCATTGTCTGCTACACAAAAGGTATTTATTATGCATAGTTTCGAGCTTACTGATAAAAAACTCTATTTTGATATTTCTCGACCAGGAATTTAATGGAATATCAATCCGCAACATCTGTGGGGGTGAGCCAGGGAAAGGCGAACGCAAATATTGAAACTTTCTGAGGTCAATCTTCATCTTTATGAAGAACATTAATCGTGGCGTTGATTCCATTTGCCCTTTGGTAACAAAACGGCGGCACGGTAAATATCTGCCTTCTGGCATTCGAAGGTAGATGAGAGAGAGAAATCGGCTGCTAAGGTTGACTTATGCCACAAGATGATCAGCTCAAGGAGGATTTAAAAACGCTTTGCAATTTTGTCGCCAGTTTGCTTAGAGGATACCGGAAACAGCAAGCCCAATCCCGATTCAGCAAGCATAAGGCAGATCCTCACAAAATGTGGCAAATATTAAACTCAATGATGGGAAGAAAACAACGGAATGTAATATACGACGTTGATGTAAATGAACTAAACAAGTTTTTTATCTTCCCAAAGCCATGGAAACGTAAAGATGCAGTGTCTTGATTGATTAAAAAAGAGGGATACGGTTTCAAGTATCATGAAATGGGCTACGATACGCTGTTTAAAGCTATTAAAACATTAAAACCATATAAGGCGCCGGGGCCTGATAAATTAATTATGATAAAATGGTATGATAAATATGATAAATTGCAAGTATGATTAATGATAAATTTACAAAATAATGATAAATTAAGCTGCAAGATAATTAAACATGGCAAGTTTTCCCTTGCTCGACNTCCCAAAGCCATGGAAACGTAAAGATGCAGTGTCTTGATTGATTAAAAAAGAGGGATACGGTTTCAAGTATCATGAAATGGGCTACGATACGCTGTTTAAAGCTATTAAAACATTAAAACCATATAAGGCGCCGGGGCCTGATAAATTAAGCTGCAAGATAACTAAACATGGCAAGTTTTCCCTTGCTCGACTACTGCTGCTCCTTTTCAGCTCCATAATCGAAACTGGACGTGTACCGATGAAGTGGAAAAAAGCGGCAGTTGTAACAGTGTTCAAAAAAGGTGACTCCCACAGCCTGACCAGCTACCGCCCAATAGCATTGCAAGCGATAGTGCTAAAGCTTTTGAAAGATCAATCTATGCTCAGCTCTACAGAGCGCTTGAACCCTTTATATCTGCACTCCAGCATGCTTTTCGGGCAAGACATTCTATCCTCACTGCTACAGCTGAAATAACCAAATTCCTGCTTGAGGGAATGGATAACGCCAAGAACCGATACATCTTACAGCTGGACATACAAAAAGCATATGACACTGTTGACGCGCATACCCTCGTGCAAAGATTTATAGACACCGTTGACCCCCATGATACGGCACTCCGGCTTTCAAGCAACCTGCTTTGTGAAAGGTGGGTAAGTACAGTGGTAAACGGTGTTTGCTGCAGCAAAGAATTGGTGAAGTCTAGCCTCCCCAAGGGACTGTTTTATCATCCCTCCTGTTCTCCTTCTCCTTGATGTCGCTTACCAGCATCGAAACACATGCGAAATTAGTTCTGTTCGCGGATGACGTGCAATCACTATATCAGGAACGAGCTTCACAGGAAGTGATGGATAATATGGCCTCAAACTTTGCTAAAATCGCTAAGCACTTAGAAATGATGTACATAAAAATTAACTCTTCGAAAACAGTGGTTAGCAGGTATTGCCGATCCCATCAAATGACCAAGGTTAATCCAGATCTGGAAGTAGTTATTGGTGATAAAAGCATAAAGGTAGAAGATGGTACAAGAAACCTTGATCTTTTTCCTTGACCAACAGCTAACCTATCGAAAGCACTTTAACGTCATATTAAAGCAGTGTTCCACCAGCCTCTACCATTAGCGGGCTATCCAAACACTTCTTTCTGAGGCACAAGCCACAATGCTCGTCAACAGCTTGGTGTTATCAAGGATAAGGCTATTCATCCCAGTGACAATGACTGCGCATAAAAAGACCTATTAATTATCCAACGGGTACTGAATCATGCCATTCGAGTGATCCACCAAAGGAAAAAGTAGGAGAAAATCGAGGACCTCAAGGCAAAATACCACTGGAATGAAATCGTGCGATGACCTTGCAAATATTGAGTTTCAGAAGCTGGTAAAGCAGATGAAGAACTCAAACTCATTCCTTAACAGCTTAATCACTGTAGCAACCCATGGTCAAGCAGAAGAAAGAACTATATGTGTAAAATTTACAAAACTAATATGGGACAGAGATCGATAAGATACCGTGCGCCTCAACTGTTCAACTTGCGCAGCCAACGTGATTGTTGAATTGAAGGTTTTGATGCGCTATGAAGGCAAACAGTTGCCTATTGTCCCGTGATGGCGAAATAGGTAAACTAAATAAGTAAATAAATGTGGTTATTTGCAGAGAATAAATCAAGGGCATCCTGTTTCATTCTTATGAGGTTGCGTCCTTGAGAGGGAAAGAATAAGGCAGCAGTGAGGACCAACTGTATTAAAATGAGATTACCTTTGCTCTATTCTGCTGTTGAAGCACTGTTTTCTATTTTGTTTTAAGTTGTTCCCTTCAGATTCGTTGTTCGACAGTTGCGTACTCGAGGGTTCAGTTTTCTTCTCTCCCGTACAATTTTATGAACTCGTCCAACATCTCATAACAGTGCGCTAATTTTTTTGTTCCTCTATGTCCGCCCGTATGTCTCTCTAATAGTTTGAGCCCATGAACCTCTCACTTTTCTCTCGATTTGTCACGTACACCTGCTTGTAATTACCAAAAATTTATTTAGCTTGAATCTGCCCGTCCAACTCCAGTCATCGATGCGATCTTAAAAGTAAATTTTTAGTCGAGCGTTGTGCTTATGCTCCTCAATGTTTTCGTTCCGTTATCGTATGCAGCAGCACAAAGAATGCACGCCAATTCCGCTCGTCCTGATTCCGTCTTCCAATTGCTCTGCAGGTGTAAATACTCGTTAGGCAACGGTTTTCGTGGCTGTTTTTGAAAACTCCATCGAATTCTGTATATGTCGTGTTATTGATGACTTTAATTCTTGACTGAGCTCAGAAAGCTATTTATTATTTTTGTTTCCATTATTGTGCTGGAATTGCAGCATTCGGCGGTGACTGAACCATCTGTAGCGAGCTATTCGCCGAAGGCGTCAAGCATCCTTTGCTATAAGGATGAGCCGTTCACAATTATTGAACAGTGTGTACGATGCAGTTCTTTCGAACTTGATGCCCTTCGCAGTGGTGAGTTTTTCTCCAAGAATTTTGCTCACCGCACTCGGAGGTAGTCCGCAGGAAGCTTAGAAATGTGCCCGTAAATGTCGTCGCGACTCCATAAATCCATGCATATCCGAAAATTCGTTATTGTTTCTCGTTGTGCGCTCCTTATTACTTAGGCGGAATGAAGATCGCTTAAAGCACAAAATCAAATAAGTAGGGAAATGAAGCATGTAATTTCGACATGCGGTCCAATAAGGCGTTTTCTTAAGTCTTTCGTCTGTTTTTTTTTCCAGTGAATTCAGGCCCTCCCATAAAACAATTTCTGTGTAATAATTCGACGAGTTATATGAGTTTTGCCGAATTTTTTGCGGACATGCCACTGATATTGTGCCACTGATCCTCGAACTGATGAAGTCGTAAGAGCCAGAAGGCTTGCTTGGAATTGGGAATGAGATATTAAGCCTATCCTTATAACGTATTCAATGAACTGTGAATCTCCTAGACCGTGCTTGCTCTGTGTTCTTCATTCCATTTCTGATTGCGGCGTTCCCCTCACGAGATATCTCACCACCATTTTGGTTAATAATTTCTTTCACCTTTTCTTCGCTTCACATAAAGTGCTGTATTTCTGTGAAAATTGTACCTCAAAGGCGCTCATCCCACGCGTGTTTTCTCTTTTTCTGTCATGCTTATCCACAAGCAGGAAATTTAAATGCGAAAGCATTGAAGTGTGTCTACGTTACGAAATGGATTGTATGGAAATATTTTTCATGGTGTGTTTCACGATGAAATGGAATATCCTTTGCAGTTTTCTCGCTGCAGCAGGTGCCATCTGCGTAACTGCTAATATGATTGTTTCATTTTTCACTACTTCCTGGGTTTATTAAGCGGGCAACATCGTCGATGAGCTTGCTGCTTTTCTGATGCGAATAGTCAATTTTTCAAGCAGAAGAATCTCTTCAAAGAGAACCACACAGTGGAACTGAACTCATTTCTGAATTCCAAGCTCAGGTTGGATTCAATGCCCCAAATTTCCAAAACATTTATATCTTATTAACTCATGGGACTAAAAGAAGCCAACTCCTGCTCTATAGACCTTTGCGGCTGGGAAATTTGTTTCGTATCTGCGAGCGGCTGACCTGTGTACTTAACACTCGGCATAGGACTTTGCTTATTTGAACAAGCCGCTTTTCCTGTTTTCATGTCCGTCTGCTTGTTAAACTGTTTTTTCGAAGGTCTTCTTTTGCCTCTGCTCCATGTTGCATATTGTCGGGAAGACAAACTCATCCGTGAGACCGACTTTAATTTTCGAACTCATTTGCAGCTTCAAATGGCATCTGAGGGGGGACTGGTTTCCCGAGAGGAATCATCAGGCGAAAGAAAGTCTGATATATTATGTTTGCACGAATAAACAGCCAACACTCCAAAAGATGTCTATGTTACAGTTTCAGAAAAAGCAGATAACCGTATCTGAGAGAAAACTGTCTGGAAAAATCCATCTTCAACAAAAGGGCATTTTGGAAGTGTGGAAAAAATGAAGGATCACTTATGAATTGAGGTATCCCACCTAGTAGAACTGCATGTTTCGAAAATTGAAATAATGACAGCCATCACCTATGCGAAGAAATGCGCTACTTTGTATTTCCTGCTGCAAGTGTGCAGTTTGCCTACTTATTTCACTAATGCCTGCCTCCCTTCAGCTGTTGCTTTCTTCTGCTTCTTCTTTCTCCCTTTTTCAACACTTTTAGAGCTACCCTCATATCGGTTTCGCAGTGGTTTTACCTTGTCGGCTTTGCTTCGAGCTTTGTACAGTTGGTCTAGACCTAATTCATCGCGAAGATTAGGGATTCCTTCGAGCCATTCCAGTGGGCTGAAGAAATGGCATCGGAAGTCGTTGAGTAGAGGACGCTGCCTTTTCTCAAGTTCATGCGACATCGTTATCAGGGATGATAGACACAGGTTGGATTTGGGACTGATATAGCTGAGGCACTGGGCCGACAACTCGCGGCAAGAATGCTTACACTCATTATCACAATTTTCCCACATATTGATCGAAGATGCATTATTAACATGCAGTTTCGCCTGGCATTTACTTGTTCCGCTCATGGCGTTGCAAACACCGCTGTCGGTTTGCTTTCTAAAGGAGATGAGGGGCATCCTTCGTCAGATTCAGCCATGTGTACATCTCTAAGTGGTCAGTGGCACCATCTTTCGATTTCATGCATTCTACTTGCATTGCGATAATGCATTAGAGATAAATTTTATTTACATTAATAGTGCACAACGTCTCGGCTGCGTGAAAGCGCTGCCTTTCGAAGTTTTGTGATAGGAAAGAGTTATTTTGAGGGGATGGGAAGAATATCAAGTTGGAATTATTGTTTTTTGCGAAAGTTTTTGGAGGTCATTCTTCCTTAGGAGACGTCATCTTGGGTTTTGCAATAATGATTCTGTTGAGAGGCAAAGTACGGTCGGATAGTGCTTTTGGATTTCAACCTCACAGGTTAGGAACCACATTATGGCAGTATTGAAGAACATGACTGTTTTTGAATTTAGATCTGAAGGAAGAAACTGTGCTTTTTTGAGTATTCCTGTGATTATTTCTGTACACTTCTCATTGGATTCGAACAGTATTTTTGTGAAAAGTTCAAGGAAGAGGGAGTAAACAGCGAGGCAACTTGCGTTCTCATATAGAGATTGTTAGTTTTTCCCGGGAAATGTTCAGAAAATTCATCGCCCAAATGTGGTTTTTGAAAGAGACGCACGTTGAAAATGCTAATGTTTTTTTTCTCGTAAGGGCTTTTGTACAAACGGGCGCAAAAGAATGCAGGGAGGGGAATCATGGCGCAAATGTCGCTGCAGACCACCGACTCGAAGGCTCAGTCGAAAGTGATCAGAGGTTTTGAGTAATATCCTAGACTTTGTCCGCCAAACTCCGGATACGCTAAGCCAATTTTGATATGTGCACCTCATGTAATTTGGCACAAGATTGTTTTCAGAGTACTGCCTGGAAAGTGGTTATTATGATAAGTTGAACTGTACATTGAGTGGTCGATTGGGTCTCCGGCCGTGCTACTCGCGTGGTGATTATGCATCGGTGCGTTTCAACAGCATGACGGCATTTTGGATATTGATGGCTATAGCAAGTTACGCATTCGTTTCGTGGCGACGAGAGGTTCTGGACAGACGAGCGTATATGCGGGTACAGCAGCAACTTGCCAGCTGATATCTTTCATTCTCTTAATATCATCACATGCGGGTATTTCTGTTTTTTCCTATCCTTGTGAATCACTTCACGCGTCGAAAGTTTAAGAATCCAAGGGCTGAGAATAGAAAACGTAGAACTGTATCGGAACTCGATCTCCTGAAATAGTGAGTTCTGATGCTTCCGTAGATTCCGATTTTAGAACCTTCGATCAGAAACTGCAAAGAGAACCATAAGTGTGCTGATAAAAATTACACCACATATTGCTTGTGAGCGAATTGCGTCCTACTGGAATTCCAACGCCGATATTTCAAGAATTCAGCATTTTCAGAAGTAGTCGTTATCATTGTTCCGGTGCAAAGACCTTACATGCCTCTTTGTTTTCGTTCTGCACGTTGTATGCTAAAGGGCAGTGCCGTTGAGGAGCATGCATGCTCTATTGTACTGAACTGGAATTCATACTCAAGTTCGACGAGGCACTGCAATAAGTTCGTATAGTTAGACTGTAATGAAACATTTGTGAAGGTGCAGAATTACAGTGGAGTATCCGTACTCAAAACGTCGTCATGACATCAATTCTTTGCACATGGAGAGGTAACCGCTTCTAAAGAAACTTCGAGCATCGTAAACAGTGGTTGTACGCAACATTGCAGTTTTGTGTTTGAAATTGTATGTTGTATCGCATCGTGTTGATTGCTGAATTCTTTGCTGAAATGTTTCATGTGGTGCATCCAACTCTGTTTTCCTGTACGTTGATCAGCGAGGATTTCATCACGAACGAATGTCTGAGCATGCTTGCGGTTGTTCCGACTCATCGCTTCATTCATCACTTGTTTACATGCATAAGAGCATATCCGTTGTTTCGTTATCATTCGATATTCTGAAATTTGGAGATATCGGATGTAATTCCGCTGACACCAAAGTTCAGACGCCCATGGACGAAATTTTCTTAGCACCAACACTAACCTATGTCCTACGTTTCAGTAGTTTGTAATTTTAATGCCTCATGAAATGCTTTCGGTCGGGTCGTGTTTTGGTTTAATCTGGTATAATGATTTTTTATGCAGAGGAGCGGGTTGAACAAATGAGCTGCTGATAGCGGGGGAAACGGACCAAAAGACGGTGTGACTTGTCGGAAGCCAGTTTCAATAACCACATTCGTGCTATAAGCACCTTCGAAAGGGTTTTAAAGGCCACATTGGTGCTTAAAGAATCTTCTCTTTGATCAAGCGAGGCTAGTGGAGCTCGCCGGATTCTTGCTTCGTTTTGTTTACGAATAGCATTTCGGGCATGAAAAAAACAACATAGAAAAGGGTAATGCTGAAGGATCAGCGGTGTAAACCGTTCTCCTCTGTCCTGGCGGCAGCAGAACAGCTTTTCCAATTTCTACGCATATAAGGGGGGAGAGGAATCTAGCAGTGCGTCATCAGCTAATTTTCACACGCTTCATTTCCGTGAACGAAAATGAGCATCCATCGTCCCGCGAAATTTTAAAGGTCTTTCATTATTTCGAACGATTACGCTTTTCTTAATGTATTGTATTTATTCAAGTCGTGTTAGGCGTAGAGCGCTTAACAAGAGAGTTCTATCTAAAGTATGAGAAAGGAGAGGAGGGCGAATGGTAATTTCTTTTTACGATCTCTAAATACAACCTCAACACGTTTGCATAGGCTTGCGCTTTTTTTGAAGCCGAAGGTTGTGGGGATTCGTTTGACGGTTNNNTGTATGTGCGGGATTCTTCCCAATAGTTTTGAGCAGCAACTGGTTGCCTCTATCAGGCTCATGTCGGCGAAGTTAGAAGCGCAAATGTTTCTCCATCATGGTGTTCTTTCCGAGTGCTTTTGTTGTTTGAATTTCTAATCTCTTCCCGAATCAATCCTCGCCTCGGTGTCACTGTATGTTTATTTTACTGGTCTGTGCTTTGATATAATTCGCCTAAACGGAGAAGAATGCGACATTAAAAAACACGAATTGCTGATGAGGAAAAGGTTACATGGGAGGTTGATTGTGTCTGTCCAACTGAAACAAGGGAATTTTGAAGTACACGTGTTTACTGACACGAATCTGACAAGCTGATGACACTAGCGAAAAAGTTTTCCAGATTAGCAGCCAAGATGGCCGTTGGCCTTTGGAGGAGCTGCGTCATCTGCATAGTCAAGATACGAAAACGTGAATAGAAATTGGCGTAGTATTCAGGAAATGATATAACAAGGATCACTAATATACTTGTGGGAACCAGCTTATCAGAGTGTTGAGCCAAAGAAACCGTTTTGCCATCACTCAGTTGGCTGTGCAACAAAATCCGGTTTGCAAATTTTAAATCATTTCTAAATATTTTCAACTCATGAATAAGGTTGGTGAGGTAGTCGCAGCTGAATTGAGTCCGGAGGGTCAGGCGGAGTGCAAGCTACTCAGCTTGCGTAATCCATCTTCGAAGCCTTTTGGATTCGCTATTTCAAGATCTCTCGAATGCAACGGAACACGCATCGATTTGCTTATACGAACAGCTAATTTGCAGCGGTATTTTTGCGGTTGTCTGCAAGAGACATGGAAAAAGAGATCCATTCTGCTGTGAATGCAACATCAGGGCCTCCTATTTTGCCAAGTTTTATAGAGTTTCGTAGTCGAAAGATTCGCTACTTCTATGAGGCGTGAAAGGTATGCTGAAATAAATTTTGTGAAGGTTCTGAAACCAAAACTTCGGACTGACG
Source organism: Toxascaris leonina (assembly GCA_022844705.1). Classification (NCBI taxonomy): domain Eukaryota; kingdom Metazoa; phylum Nematoda; class Chromadorea; order Rhabditida; family Ascarididae; genus Toxascaris; species Toxascaris leonina. The sequence goes on from JAARMF010003134.1 coordinate 16,144, forward strand.
GTCGGTCTGGGGGCAGAAAGTGGAAACGGAATCTTTCTTTCAGGGGTCTCATTCTAGCTGGACAGTATGAAATAAATTCCATAGAAGCTTACCAGATGGTGGGAGAGGTGCGAAATTATACGGCGAGGGGAATCCGGCCAATAATAGCAGTCGAATCATTCAAACGATGGTGGAACCTGTATTTCTAAGGAAGAAACCGTTAGATGATTCGGTCTCATTTGCGTCATCCGTGTGAGAACGAGAACTTCTTCCGCCTTTTCATGCGTTATAGAAATTTGTTACTGTTTGTGGCGGCTTGTTCCTGATTGAGGATGACATTCTTGCAGAGGAAGACCTTCATTCTTTTTAGGTGTTGAGCGGTCCTTCGTTCTCATTTTTCAAGAGCACCTGTCGAAGGAATCTCTGCACTGTTTCATAAGGTGTTTTTTAAATAGAGGCTCGCAGTAGCTGCAGTTCTGCGCTTTGGCATTTTCGCATTCCCAAAACCTAGGTTCGTGGCATTTGTTCAAAGAGATTTGTTTTCGATGAAAAACAAATTTAAACGAACTGAAAGCAAAATATTAATCCACTGCAGTCCCCATCACTCGTCATGCCTTTTTTTCTACTTCCACGCTGCATCAGAATTGCACTGCTTCCGAGAAAAGCAGCACCTCATCATTGTCAAAACAACCTGAATTGAAAAAACATCGTGATCTGATGGGACGGCATCCGACAAGTAGAGCGATTGCGTGAGAACCGTGCAGCCAAGCTCTTTAACGGTTTTTTTTCGTAAGCTTTACTACGTGTAGTCAAGCGTTGTCAGGCCTTAAGATCGCTTAACGGGGATGATTCGATTTCTGCTGCTTAACTGGTTAACAGTTGTTCAAGGCGGTTCTGGACAGTGACGTTTGGTTCTTTTTTTTCGAATCACCTCACAGTGGATTGCGCATTGTTAATCTCACTACATTAAGGAGCTCAGTTTTACGGGGATGCTATCGAGATTGAATAATTCTCAGAGTTTACCCACTCCTACCTTTGACTCAAAACAGTGCTCTGGTACCACCTATCGTGGGCCTTGAAGTGAAGTTCAAAAAAGACCGATGTTGAAATGCAATGGTGAGCGATCGGAGAGGCATACACAATGACCCACTGAATCTTATCAGTCCGAGTTTTTTGCGCCCTCTAAGTGGAGTGCAAGTGTCAAATGATTGCCCCATCGCTGCTTTCATTTCACGGTTAGCTCGATGAAAGTTTCATGTATTACAGCATTTGGCTCATCGTCGTCTAACTTAACTTGGTCGGAGGGAATGTCACCCTTATCGAAATCGGGCAAATTTATTCTCAATAGAAGTGCCCTGCATTCATGTGGCGTTAATAGTGTTAAAGCCTTGCTTGGAAGCAGAGAGCAGTAGCTTGCGGGAATTTCGATCTTGTCGGTGGGTGTACTATACTGCCAAGCTGCTGAACACCGTTGCGTTCGAATTAAAATGTTACTGATATAGGCACGCGGTCAGTTCGCGTCGTGGAAGTTTGAGTGCAAAAGTTGCCGCGAGATTTTTTTTATAACATTTAAGTGCGTTCGCGATGTCACAGTCGTTTAGATGCAAAAGACGGAGATGTCCGTGCTATGTGTTAGCCCAGCAGTTCCGACGGAAATATGATCGATTAAATGGCATTTAAAAATTACCCAACAGGTGCCTTCGAATCGTATCCTCAAATTTCGCTTCCTGCGTCATAATGCACATGTTTGTTGCATGTGTGTGCCCGGGTATTGTGCCTGTCTGTCCTGCAATTTCGACACAGGGACTACGAACTCTGGAGTTATACAATTTTTGGGCGTAAGATATTATATGTATGCCCTGTGGGTCGGCTTGCCATCTGTCACATTTCACATTCATTGGTCGATCTCCATACGTTATATGCAAGGAAAATGGTTGCGTACTAATCGAACCGCAAGAATTGAGAGGAACATAGTGGAAAAGTGACCCTAGAGGCACCATGCGCCACCGGACTATCCAGCTGCATAAGTTATCCAAGAAGTGATAAGTGCGCAAAATAATGCCTTCTTGTTTTGACTGACTTTATCACCTCTACAAATCTTCCACTAAAAAATTCATTTTTGATGGTTTGATGGGAAATTCGACCGCTATGAGTTAAGTGCAAAATTTTCAACACATTTGAATGCTTGTGGATTCTCGAAATTAACGCACGCACGTGAAGTCTTATGCGGCGGTGCACCTCATCTTCCCTGAATTTTGCACCGTTAGCTGCAGCTACCCTACAGCTGAAACTCTGTGACATACAGATAGATGGACATATATGCGCAGTAATAAAACTGATGCATCATTGCGAAATATGGTATGGGATGTCACCGTTGTAAATGCGCGCTTTTCGCAGATAAGGCGTTGCTATAATGCACTCGTGCAAGAGATGTAGAGTCCGAAGATGCACACTTTTACAACGCAAACTTGCATGAGCACATAAAAATGACCCTCTTTGAGACTTGCTAGCAGCCAATGTGTTTAAGATACGAAAACATCAGTTCGCGTATTTCATTATCTTGTTAGCGATCTATGAAAGCGGTTGGTCACATGAAGACGCATACAGAGTTAGCCTTTCATCACCCTCATTTCCATCCCTTTTCTCGATCGATGTTCGCTAATTATGGGATAATGTTACGAATTCGCCCGTTCAGATGCACTTGTGATCATGCGAGGGCGAGCATTGAATGCTTTCTTCGACAAATTCACTGCATCTTTCTCAAACGAGTCGTTGCAAGCAGTGGTGGATGAGTACGTCTGTATGTCTGCAAATGTAAATGGCTGTGTTCAGGATTGCATGAACGATCGTGTTTCACCGCTCACTCGAATGTTTCAACGAAGACTTCCGGACCTTGAGTCCTTGCAACTTCCTGCGCATTGCCCACCATTTTGCAGCAAATCCATTTATTCGTAGCATGGCCCATATTTAAAACCCCTCTCGGTGTTCTCGAAAGCGGCTTCCGACTGCGTGGAGAACAACCAAAATATGTCGCGGGACTCCTTCGCGCTTGCAGTTATGTTCCTCAGCAAATGGAGCCTGGAGTAGCAGCGGAAATGAACTGATTATACTCTCGTGGCTAACACTGCACAGCAGTCGACGTTTTATTCATTTCATAAGGAGATGAAGCAGCTTTATGTTGTAGATGAAGTAGTTCTGAAAGATGTTAATCGAGGAGCTATGGTTCTCTGATAGCAATCTGTGCTTGTTTTTCCTTCGTATCAACGCGTGCCGGCAAATGCTTGTATCGTGTCGATGGCTTCACCAATTTGGGCGCTTTCTTTTGCTTCTGAAAGTAACACGCAGGAATCAAACATTTTCTACTGTTGAATGTTTCGGGATACTCGCTCATTTGGCAAGAGTTCTTGTTTTGTTACAGCGCAAACAGAATTACGAGTCCTCCGCTGTTGTGAGTGAAATACGAATGGCTATTTCTAATTACGTGGCATTCCTTTAGCATCCTTTGAAAAGCATGCTTAAAACATGAAAAAAAAACATATGGAGACATGGAAGTTCCTCTTCCTTACCAGGTGAGATTCCTACATAAAACCTTTACTAAGAGAGAAGCATTTCAGGGGCGATAAAACGATGAGACACGGGGTCGAGTGATTATTTAAAGCGGGCCATGTCTGGGAAGTCGAATTGTAAATCTCGTTTGATTAGGTAGAATGGGTGTCAAGTTGACGCTTGCTATAGAAGGATGGAAACAGCCCATCATGCCGTCGTATGTTATTTCAGTGAAGCAAAAAGTACGTTAAGAAGCTAAGAAAATCCTACAAAGTGACCCATACAGCTCAAATTGAAGGTAATGTTAAATGTTAAACGAAGTAGCACGAGCAGTTTCGAACGTACAACAGCTGACTTCTGTACATAATTGCGTAATTAAATTCACTGCTAGGAATCGAACGTTTGAAGTAGGGTCACTACAGAAAAAGTCGAAAAATCTTAGATTAATGCGAAGGCAAATCCTCTAAAGACGCAAACTTTTTGTTGTCGGCTTCAGTGTCATTTTCGGTGAATGTGGCGAGCCGTTAGTGCTTATCATTCGGTAGGCATCGGAATGAACGCACCCCCCGCAATTTTATATCTTACTTTTTAGCCTGCTTCCTCTCAAAGTGACTTCCGACGGCTCGGCAGCTAGTATTTCAAAAAAAAAAAAAAAAAATTTAAAACAGTACTGCGGCAAATTCAAAGAGCAATAGTGGGCTGCAAGCTCAAAAACGTGTCCCGAGACTTCGATCCAAAATAGTTTCTTCGTACAACTATGTGCTAAATAGGAACTGCTGCGCATCCTATTCCTGAACATCGTTATGCATAACGACTAGATGTTTAACGAATGCGGGAAGTGCATAAATGTGGCCATTATCGAAAGGCGAAACGCCTTTTGAGCGATGACTGCAGGATCATGCAACGTGCTATTGCATAAGTGCACAGTGGCTTAGGTTCTGATCGGCGTGTCTGTCCCTCGTTGGTATTCTACATTCGTATGCGATGCGAATATGACGTCCGTTGCGAACGTGGTAGCAGATCAGTAATGCACCGACATTGGCTGCCAATAGTACTACGTTGNATGCTTGCTGTGGCTAGTGCTTCTTCATTTCTTTTGCTCAGCACGTGCCGTTACTATGCGCACTTCACTGCTACTCGAAGTCCTTCCTTCTTTTCCCCTTCGATTCGGCAATATTGCAGCAACTAGGTCAATCAGTGATTCAACTGAAAAGGAATTAAAGATAGAAGCCTACTTTTTATCAATTCTTTCTTCAGGCGACTGCTTCCAAAGTTTAATCAATTTTCTTCACGCTACATAAAACTCACCCCTCCGAAGACGATCACTTCCACTTCGCTACCCATTTCGTGAACCTCGTTGAGTGCGTCGTCGAACTGGACATGCTGATTCTCGTGTACTGAGGCCGGCTTTTCATCATCCAGCTCATGCTTCTGGAAGCCACATCTCTTCCTCATCACCACGCTTTTACATTTATTTCTCAATGTCGCAGCGGTCTTTCTACTCTAAGTGCCGATTTATTTTTTCAAGACCTCTATGGAACCGTTTTAGAAGCTGGATAAGCTGTTCGGGCCTCAACTTCGAGTAACTGCAGCTAAAGTACAGACCTGATTCGAATCTTTCATATCCTATGTATCTCAAACTGCCGACTAATCGTCACTATCTACAGCGTTCTTTAGTTAAGTCTGCCAGGCCCTAGTGACTAATCCTTCAAAGTGCTGCTTCCTTGATGGCATAACTCTCTGTGTATACCCTTCGGTAAGACCCGTAAATTCGAACCAGCTAGGTGTTAACCGTTAGCACTATCAATGAAACCATGGTCGGGTTTGATATGGAGTTAGCCGTAGATCATAGGTCATCATTCATCACTACACAGAGCCTTTGCTGTGATACCCTTCTTTGCTCACGTTTTATCTTTTTTGCATCACCATTGCTTTGAAATTTCAACGTAAATTTCTCAGATTTAACAGAAAAGTAGTACGAATTCGACTTGTGGGATTTTCACAGTCGTGCTTATGTATGTGCGTATGTGGACTATACACACAATGATGAGGAGTGGGCACGCCTCGCAGTTTGTTGACTATATGACCTTCGTCGATGTCTTTGCAGCCATGCAGACTGTTTGCCCATACGGAAGAACAGGACTAAAAGCGTCACTGAGCTGCACCACGTTTCTTAAACTCATTACCGTTTTTTCACGAGGTGTCGTGCTCATGTTTCCTTCAGGCCTATTCCTCACCTTGAACTTTATGCTCTTATAGTTATTGCAACTCAGAAACACACAACCAAACGGGGGCAGGAACTTACCAGGCGATAAATCTCTGGAAAATCAACGAACGAAGAATTCAATAGCAGCAAGGGAAACAACATATGATGTAGTAACATCATCACATTGATCACACATTGAACAGCTGTG
>JAARMF010003135.1:0-11266 GCA_022844705.1 Toxascaris leonina
GTGGGGAATAAAGAACGAGATCAAAATAGAGAATGAAGGTGTTCAAAAAGGCAGGTCAATATAATCAAATGTAGCGAGGACAGAATTTGAGTCATCATTTTCAATACGCAACAAATGAAGTTTCAAGCGATGGTCAGTCAGAACTGTAAGCCCCGGTCAGACCTGTTCCTGTTCCACACCCTTCGCCGCTACTGAACTATTTGGGAGCTCACCTAATTAACAGCAAGATTTATTAAAGACCATCAACGAGACCAATCTCCTCGTGGATTTCGTGTATAGCACTTTCGATATTGTATCGTTGTATACGAAGGTGGACAACGACGCTGCCACGACAGCACTTGTTCACTGCTTCGAAAGCAATTTTTCTTCGACGTTATAGGATCACTATCTCGGATATCCACAGGCTCGTAAGGATCTGTTTAGATGCGAATATATTTCGTTTCGCGGACAGATTCTACTGCCAGAAGAGAGAATTGGCTATGGGCAATCGACGAGCACCAATTCTGGCCGTGCTGTTTGTGGATTACATCGAGTCGTGGCCCCTAACACAATGCCCAATTCCTTACTGCTGTTATACTGAGGATTGCCTCGTCGTCACGAAGTCCGAGTCCAAGTTACAAGAGCTGTTTGACCGCCTAAACAGCATAAATCCCCATGTTGATCTAACCCGCTAACGCCCACGGGACGGGTGGCTACATTTTCTGAACTCTGAGATAGGGGTTGCCGATGGCCGTTTTGTGACGAGATACAGGAAGAAAGCTTCTAAAAATAGCCTGTTAAATAAATCATCTGCCCACCCACCTTATATTAAGAATAACATCATACAGCAGACGATGAAGACTGCGGATGAAACATGTTCCCCCAGCTACATGCAATATTCAAAAGGCTCGGCGGAGAACGTACTGCAGAGCAATGGTTATGCAGCACCATTCTAATTCCGGAACGTCCCCCGCAACAAACATCGAAATGAAAGATCTGTTCCTCTGATCATATTTAAGTTAAAAGTTCTCAACGGAGATTATCAGGGGGGTGAATGCTCAACAGCTCCCTATCCATGTCACTTGCAAGCCGTCCTTAACTGTCAAGAAACTACTAGTTCGAGTGAGCCTACGTGACAAGAATGCCATGACCCGAGAAACTGTATAATCTGCCATAATGAGAAGATTAGAGATTGCAACCTTAAGGATTGTGTTTACCGGACCAAATGCAGAAGCTGTGAAGCAACATATATCGGCGAGACTAGTCGGCCGCTCCACGTTAGAACATGGGAACACCTTCGCAGTTTACGAAATCCTTGTTCACCCTATAATGAGAATAAACCTTTAGCGAAGCATGTTACCAATAGTGCACGACGGCAGCGCAATAAATATTAACGTATTCATCGAAGGGCATCAAGATCGTAAACTAACGGAGGCATTCACAATATGCAAATGCAGGCCGGCGATGAATAGAAAGGAACAGCTATTCGACCTGCCCGTTGCTTCCATGATTAATTTACGTAAATGCATCTATGAATGCACCGAGTGCATTATTGTATAAAAGTCCAAATACATCAGTCAGCAAAAGATGTCTCATTGTTCCGTTTTTCTGAATCGTCAATCTGCCGTCTTATTTCGTTCCCGACCGGATCATTCGGCATTTAACAACTGTTGAAGCAACCATCGCAGTCTGTAGAGGAGGCTTGCCATTAAAAATCTGATCGCACTGATACGAAATGAGAGTGCGTGAATCAAGCATCATCGAGAAAAGCCAAATCATTGATGGCCGTCGGGTCAGCTGATGGATTTGGGTGACGAATACCAAAATGTTCCGTACTTCAGCGACTGCGCAAGGGAGCTCATTCAAAATATAATCTACCCTGTAAAGGACGCTATTCGCATAACATTTTGCATATTAATGGATGACGATGAGGTCGGCGCTCACAATCGTCGAGAAGCGTAAATAGGCTCTTCCGGGTTTTATGTAATAAAACCTTTACAGTTTTTAAGCATAGGACTAATAAAAGTTGACTCGACGACGCTTCAAAGGATCAAAATCAAAAACCCTTATCTTTATAACTGGGTGTGTAAAATGGATGTGATGTTCTCGCGCACTTTCAGCAGTTTTTGTATTGATTATCAGATATGACGATCGCAAGCACGTATAGTATTCCGCAATGCGACGGCAGCACACAATGGACGCTTTCCGTCAATGTTCAATGCATTTACGTCGCCACAGCACACAGAATTCAGTTGTCCATCTTCAGTGCATTCGAGGCAATTACAGTGCAACCTAAATTTCAATGCAAATCGAGACAAGTTCCGGCTTCACGGTTGCGAATCCAACCATCTGTAGACAGCCAAATTTTGTCGCGCCATGGTAGAAGTTGAGACTGGTCACGATTGGGAAGCGGTCGTGTCTGCTTTCGCTCAGCTTGATGCGGTGATGGATTGTGAAACGGCGTCAGATATGACAGTTACCTGCGAATATATTGAACTAGCAGGCTCGAACCACCCAACGGCGAAGTTCATCAAGGTGCGATTGGTGTTTGTGGTGGCGCGCCACCACTTGAAGAATACTCAATAACGGTTCGTGTCACAGCGAGTACGATCAGCCGAAAAAGATTGCAGCTTCTATTGCCTTATAGGTACTTCATGGAAGAACAAATCCCTCGAACAAATTGTGCAAATGAGTAACTATTTGGGTCCAAAGCTGAGCAGGAGAATAAGAGCAGGATGGACAACCATTATCAAGCTCAAGGGTATTCCTGTGGCATGAAAACAACACCGTCCGTAAAAGCCGAACTTTTCAATTCCACGTCCTTCCTGTAAATATGGGCGTGGAATATGGAACACCACGCTTGCTGAAGAAACCAAATCAGCGACCACTCAGCGAGCCATATAAAGGCGCATGGTGGGTATCAGCAGTCTAAAACACATGGCGAACGAACATTTGCGTTCTAGATCTGCTATAAAATAGATCACTGATATATGAAAGAAAACAAAGGTGGGCTGGTCAAATAGGAAGGATGAGTGACAACAGGTGGACCAAGCGAATCGTTGAATGGTGCTCGAAATAGGTTAAATGACCATCTGACGGACCGCCAATAAATTTGGAAAATCCGCTGCAGCATCTATATGGCGTTTTATGGATGCGGCGAGCTCAGGAACGCGAAAGTTGGAAAAATTGTCAGCTGCATTGGTGAAGAAAACGACGAACTCAACGAAACCACGGCTGTTTGAGGTGTTTAAGGTAAGGAAGTTGATATGGAGAACTTGGAGTTTCCTGAGTAGAACATTTAGTTGCCAATATTTCGACCGATCACCAAAAGTATCATGGTTCCTTTTGCAAAATATGAATATCGCTAGCGCAGCCTTGCAAAGGGGAATATGTTTTTAAATCACCTGCGAACAGTTTGCCAACACTTGATAAGTTACCACACACATTGTCGTCTACATAGAATATGAGAAGCAGCGAACCAAGGAAACTGCTCAGAGGGACTCCACTGACCATATGGATATATTGCCTTTGACTCAAATGACAATGCGCGCCAAAGACTTCGTCGAATTTGAATTGATATTTTGTGCGGGAACTAAAAGTACAAGGCAGGAAGGAGTTTAAGGACCTAACAGGAGTGTTTGAGCGATGAGGATGGCGTTGTATGGGATTTAGCAATTGAACCTGACCTTTGATTCCGGGCTTGCGCCCTACGTGCATGCTTTGGGCCTTAGGCTAGATTGTCTGCCCAGATTTTGACTTGAACTTATACAAAGGCTTCCGTTCACGCTTAGACATTTCTGAAGAAATAACTGCAATAAGTAGCTGAGATGTCGAAGCTGATGGTGCATCTTGAGGCTGACGACATGTTTAATGAAGTGAGGTTGAAATTGATGTTTTCGAAAAGACCACTAGAAAAATTGGGCTCGATATGCGATCTTTGAAAAGATTGGGCTGCATAGCTTATACAGCGCATCTGGTGCCGGCAGGTGAGATCTGAAGGCAGCCGGATCTCGTGGTGAGTTGCTTAAACGATAGATGTCACTTGGGAGTTCCGGATATCACAGCCAACGGCTGAACGACTCCATTCAAGGTTCGAGTTGAATTTAACTTGAACAGTTCAGTAGCGGTGCTAGCAAATACAGTATTGCTGAAAATCAACAGAAATGCAAATAGACTCATGCGCATAAGGCATGTGGTGGAGAAAGGGACGGAGTTTCACCTCCTTCTAACTTTTCAAAGGAATGTGGTTTGCATATCCATTTGCTTGGCAGCTAGTGTAGGTATTGTTGGGAAAAAACAATATCCTTTATGTTTTCCGACACCTCTCTTTCCAATCTCATTTTCTGCACTTTGGTGCATTCTCCAACTGTTATACTTCCTACAGGTACGATCCATTAAGATTCAAATGTCATCAGAGTTTCCACTCTTTTTGATCTCGACCTTTAATATAATGTTGTCTTCCTGCATTCATTTTGCATGCTTCCGGAAACTTGCACTTGTTCCACTATCAGTAGTCTAAACGTGGAATGGGTGCTGGCTGTCTCGTTGACTGAATACGGTATATGGTTTCCAAGGTTTCAATGCGTGCGATATAAGTGTGAATAATGTGCCTTAGTGATTTCAGCCCGCCGATAATTACAACCTTTTCCGTTTTTGACGGAAATAATACTGATTTTATTCTGGAGTTTATTTCGGTGGTTTTTCAAATCTTTTTAGTAAGTAATCGCACTACTGTGACGGTTTTTTCTTCTGTTCATCGATAACATGACTCTTCTTGTCCTGTTCATTTATACCTAGAAAAACCCAGGGTGCAAAAAGTACAGTATTAGTATGTACTTCTGAGGCCAAAACACCTGATACAGTATTGTACCAAATCTGTGGCCACAGGTGCATTATATGTATAGTACAACAGGTGTTTGAAAAAGTTGTAGAAGTACAGTACTATAACATTTTAAGGGATAAGTATAAGTATAATATAATACAAAAAGTGCAAGGGCATCGCTTTATTTCACAGGATGTCCTCAAGGCGCATTTATCGGAGGTGAAATTGTCGCATAGCTTCGTCGTATCGCAAAACACCAATATGACATACACGAGAATAACAAACTGGACTTGAATGGAGAGAAAAACTTACGCAACGCATAGGCGCCCACATATATTTGCGCGCGGTATGGTAAGCATTGCTGAAAATATTACGGCGCTGAGTACATCCTATACGCCAAGTAAAATTATAACTGCCTATGATAGAAAGCAACGCTAGAATCTTCCCCCGAGGCAGATCGAAGCGTAGTGCCGCAAGCTACCTAAACTCAAGCCGATATAACCATTCCTGTTTTTAAGCTAAGCCAGCATACGACGCCGTAACGACGGTTCCAAAGCAAAATATTGAGGGTGTCGAAAATGGGTTTTTTGGAAGGGATGGAAGGAGTATTACCAAAATCGTAAGGCCTTGACATTCTTGATGAGAGCTAAAAGCGGTTGCGGTTATATCAGCCAAGTATTTTGAAAGGAACGTTCCAGCGATAAAGCTTGATTCCAAGAAGGCATTTTGCGCTCTCGTTTTAACCTGATGAGGTATGGTAAAGTAATACCCACACACAATTGCGCAGTAAAAATTCGTGATTCATACACTTGAAACTGTTCAATTATCCTAATCATCCTTGCCGGACTAAATTTTGCGCTCAGCAACCTTAAAAAAAACAACACAACAAAGTGCAAACGAAAAGAAACGATAATGGAACAGATATCAAAGGCTAAATGCTTTCGACTTCACAAATTTCCGCCCTAGCCATCCGTTTATGGAACATTTGCGTTCTATGAGACCAGGCGTAAACAAGCCGCCCGAACAAAAGACAAATGGACCTGACAGATCCCATGCGTTTAAATCCTTGCCCACTTTTCCCATCCTCTACCAGCTTTCGACCGTAGAGTATTTCCGTGTTCCTTTCTTCTGGAAGAGAAGTTGGGTAGCGCATAACTCAAAACCGATTCAGAACCTCCCATTTTCTCATACCATTTCAGACAAAGTTGAGGCTCGAATCGGGGCCAATCGCTTTGTTAGTTTCGGAGGAGAAAATCACAAGGCGAAAAGTAGCTTTTTAGAAGAGCACAAAACATACACAGCAAATTTTAGGGAGAAAAGTTTTTCTAAAAGAAAGCAAGAAGAGATAAGGTTGTGCCTCCTGAGCATGAGCGTTTTTTTTTTCGACACTTAAGCGTAAAAAGCGTCCTACGGAAGATATTTTCCACTCCGGCGATATTCTCAGAATTGAAGGACCTTTTCGTGAATGTGAAGNCCTATGATAGAAAGCAACGCTAGAATCTTCCCCCGAGGCAGATCGAAGCGTAGTGCCGCAAGCTACCTAAACTCAAGCCGATATAACCATTCCTGTTTTTAAGCTAAGCCAGCATACGACGCCGTAACGACGGTTCCAAAGCAAAATATTGAGGGTGTCGAAAATGGGTTTTTTGGAAGGGATGGAAGGAGTATTACCAAAATCGTAAGGCCTTGACATTCTTGATGAGAGCTAAAAGCGGTTGCGGTTATATCAGCCAAGTATTTTGAAAGGAACGTTCCAGCGATAAAGCTTGATTCCAAGAAGGCATTTTGCGCTCTCGTTTTAACCTGATGAGGTATGGTAAAGTAATACCCACACACAATTGCGCAGTAAAAATTCGTGATTCATACACTTGAAACTGTTCAATTATCCTAATCATCCTTGCCGGACTAAATTTTGCGCTCAGCAACCTTAAAAAAAACAACACAACAAAGTGCAAACGAAAAGAAACGATAATGGAACAGATATCAAAGGCTAAATGCTTTCGACTTCACAAATTTCCGCCCTAGCCATCCGTTTATGGAACATTTGCGTTCTATGAGACCAGGCGTAAACAAGCCGCCCGAACAAAAGACAAATGGACCTGACAGATCCCATGCGTTTAAATCCTTGCCCACTTTTCCCATCCTCTACCAGCTTTCGACCGTAGAGTATTTCCGTGTTCCTTTCTTCTGGAAGAGAAGTTGGGTAGCGCATAACTCAAAACCGATTCAGAACCTCCCATTTTCTCATACCATTTCAGACAAAGTTGAGGCTCGAATCGGGGCCAATCGCTTTGTTAGTTTCGGAGGAGAAAATCACAAGGCGAAAAGTAGCTTTTTAGAAGAGCACAAAACATACACAGCAAATTTTAGGGAGAAAAGTTTTTCTAAAAGAAAGCAAGAAGAGATAAGGTTGTGCCTCCTGAGCATGAGCGTTTTTTTTTCGACACTTAAGCGTAAAAAGCGTCCTACGGAAGATATTTTCCACTCCGGCGATATTCTCAGAATTGAAGGACCTTTTCGTGAATGTGAAGCGCAGTAAGCATTCTTCGCCCACATATGCCTTAAAACAAGAATCCAGTGTGAGACTTCTTCGGCTGATGTCATGTAATATGCTTTTCTTGAACGAGTAAACTTTAAGCTCTACTTCTTCATTGACTTAACAATCAAAAATCAAATACCGCACGTGATTCGCTGTTCCCTTATTTGACGTAATCTATCACGAGCTCATAGCTCTCAATAGTTTCCTCTAGTCCCGCTTTGATTTCAATATATGGTTTCTTTCCTTTTCGGTCATTAGAGTGTGGAATAAACGTTCATGTTGATGTCGCCTCAATGTGAACTTTTATTGCATTCACCAGTTTCCTGTAGCATTTTGACACTGGAAAAACCTCTGTTTGTTTGCGATTAATGCGGACTTTTGATTATCGTAACCGTACTTCTTACTTCTTTGATTTCACGTATTGAATATTCTTTACTTTGCTTTGAAATCAAAATTTGGCAGCAACAACAACAATACTCTCCACCCTCTTTGCTCTTTTGACCCCAGGCATTCATTCTCCATGCGACTAAACCTGTCCCAACAACGCAGCCCGACAGATGTCTTTGACCGCTGATCATAACCTCTGGAGGACAATGCTTACGTATGAAGAAAAATGTTTACTTCTAATGTCTTTCGGTGCGTGGCGAACATGATTAAGTGCTGTAGGACGTAAATATGTTTTGCTTATTACGTGTAAACTAGCTCGGCTCAACTCCTGCTTGATGCCCTGGAGATTAACAGCCATGTGTGAACTGCACCTCAAGAAGAAACTATGGCAAGCAAGAAAATGCTGAACACTGTGTATGGGAAAAGATTCGGGCGCCTGATGAAAATGAACAACGGACGACAAGGCAATCATACTCATGAAAGCTCTGGAGAATACCAGTAGCTCCGCGATATGATCGCTCAAGTGCCGATCTGTTACATGCAATAAAGAGGATGCAGTAAAACAGTAATAATCAAAAGAAATGTATTGATAGCAATGTCGCCATATTTCTTTCGAAAAGCAACAGAAAACACCTAGTACAGTAGAAAGCGTTTTCATTCAATGGCAGCGCATACACAACAAAAGCCGGAGTAATAATATCATAATTCCACGTGAAATGTCTTATGGAAAATAGGCCCCACTTGCATATAAGAGAAAAAGCTTTGACAGAAATTGCAAAGAACAGATAACAAACTCTAATGAAAGCAAATCACCCCCCACTGAAGTTTCGGTGATTTCCGACCTGCCATTTCAAAATGGATTTAGAATTTGCAAACATTTCTTTGTCAAAGTAGATTCTCCAATATGAAACTAAAAACCGTTTCAGAAGCATACATATATCACATCTTTTCGTCCGTCCTATACCCTCGATCGCTATCAATTTTGGTGATACCCGACCATATGAGACCAAGACATGATGAACTGGACAGATAGCCGCATGTTTTTGTATTTTCATCATCTTTGGATGTGGTTGGCCAAAGAAAGGTCGCCAGAGCACGAACTTATTCTCATGGAGCCAAAAAGGGGTTCAAAAAAAACTCAATCGAATGTTATCGTCAACGATTGCTTTTCCTACACTTAAAAATATCAATTTTTTATGACATAAAGGCAAAATAGAATAGGTAAGCGTGTTCGAGTGTTTCGCAGCAAACAATTTCAGAAGAGAGGGAAAGCGAAACGAATTTAGAAGTGGGATTTGGCAAAGCAATCCTTAAGATCAATAGCAACTTTTATCACTATAAATCGACCTTCTCCATAGTTTATCTTCCATCAACGGTCCTGTAGAAAATATTCGCTTCTTGTTGATGCTACGTTTGAACCGTTATAAGAGTTCATCAAAATACAGGTTATTGAGCTTAAGTCATAATATATTACACAAAATAAAACAACTGCAGCTTTCCATTGTCATCGAATCGACTACAAGTGATACTTCAAAAACAATAAATGAAATTTTAACTGAGAAAGTAGCACCGAAGAAAGGGTCTTGTTGAAGAATAAGAACGAAAAACTCAAACAATACCTAGAGACATGCGAATATAGCACGTGCATTTTCGTGACTATCGACGCAATCACAAACAAATGAGCCGAAAAAAAGGATAAAAAACCGTTCCATGCATGTATGATAGCCAAGCGAAGCAGATGAAGGAGTTTCATAATTTCCTCGTCCACTGATGGCGCCCATGAGATGAAGCATAGCAGAACTCGACCACGTTTATTGAATCTTTCAAGAGTGGAAAGAAGTAGAATTCTATGTGTTCTTGTACTGAATCCCGTATTCGCTTGCTTATGAGCTGAAACAGGCGAATGCAGGAAAAGTGATGATCACGGTACGTATAAAACGAAGGCAAATAACCTCATCTTTGCGACAAGCAAACATTGGTCACCATCAAATCGCATAAATGCTAGAGCATATGAAAATCATTCACGTTTGCAAAATATGGAAATCCTCTGTCAATATTTATGGATCATATTCGATGCCATAAAAATTACTTTTAACGCTGAGAGCGGATGATTCCTACTTCATTATATCAATTCAATTTGAGAGTTGCAAAAAGAGATGCTTCCAAGTGAGCACTATCCAAAATTCTCCTGTGATGGCTGCTTGTGTAATCGATCAATGTCGTGGTGATATATTATTGGTTATCATAATCACAACTTCAT
Source organism: Toxascaris leonina (assembly GCA_022844705.1). Taxonomy (NCBI): domain Eukaryota; kingdom Metazoa; phylum Nematoda; class Chromadorea; order Rhabditida; family Ascarididae; genus Toxascaris; species Toxascaris leonina. The sequence continues at coordinate 9,988 of JAARMF010003135.1, forward strand.
GACCGACGTTCGTCACATGCTGATGCCAGACAGAACTTTTCTGTCATTCACTACAAGCATTGAATTCATTGAATATTGATTGCGATCTTTGCGCAGTTCTACAGCAAATAATTCACACATCTTCAAAACTAGCAAATTTATTTAAACTAAGGCACTATTGCAGCATGGGCACATGCGCATTCCTTTTCATTTACGACTACAACTTAGACTATATACAACATGACGACTGCGATCCCCCACCACAGGCTTGAAAGCTGAAGAGCAGCAATGGTTTCTTCCAGTTCGCTTCCCGAGACCCAGAACGAGATATAGGAGATGCATGAACGGGTGGAGGAAGTTTGGCGCATAGGGCAAACAACTGATCAATAAGAAGATTCGTGAGTCAATTTGCAACCATACGAACATGGACAGGTTAATATTTTTCAAACGATTCCATAAGAAGTTTTTTTTTTTTTTAAATGATGAGAAATATATTTGTAATAGTGATAGAAATAATTCATATTCATCATTCTTTGGATCAATTTCTTTCCGACTAGAAAAAAATGCAAATTTTGTTGCAGTTTGGAATGATTGTTCATTAACGATCGAAATGCTTCTATTATCGTTAATCGCAACAAAAATGGTACAACCGCAAAGATGCGATCTCTTTCGAAATTAGACGAGAGAACCTCGATGGCAACAAATTTTCCACCGCTGAGAGTGTGCATATCGTAAAGCCTTTATAATAAATTTAAAAAACTAAAAAAACTGTAATTTAATGATGTTTTGTTTTTTGTTTTTTTTTACAACTAAAAAACCTATCGATCACTTGGTAATTTATATCATCTACAATTGATAATCGAATTGGTTATCAGAATTGTTATCAGCGGCATTTCTATGTGTGCAAACATCGATAGCTTCTTGAACCAAATTGTTTAGCAGCTATTTATTAATTAAAGTTGAGCTGAGATTTGCTTAAAAATTTATTTGATAAGAAACAAAATTATTTTCTCAATTCCCATTAAATTTCTATATAATCTAATATCTTCTCATAGCGCAGTGCGATTTAATCTAGCGAAAAGCTTCATCTATTTTCTTTGATAATAAGTCAATTATCAATACAAATAAAGTGATAGTTAAACAAAAATATTCGAATTGAAATGAATTTGAAGTCAATTCCAAAAAATCAATCCTCTATATTATCGCCAATTATTTCGACTTACTTACGATAAATATAAATCGCCATTCATTTACTAAGCGATTACTATTCAACTGTTAATATATACAACCATGTATATAT
>JAARMF010003136.1:0-18223 GCA_022844705.1 Toxascaris leonina
TCCACTTGATCTGCACATTCTAAGCCTTCCCTATGCTCACTGAACATCTTTAACTCAACGCCCATCTTCAGAGATACAGCTGTGAAAAGGTTGTCAGAAATTCAAACTGACATATGCATGGGCATTGTTTGCGATCCGTGGAGTACTACTAAGCTTAGCGGATGCGATATGACCATTATGACTTCCTCTCGGCCTATGATCGTTCTCGGAACCAACTGCCTGAAATCACCTTCATAGATATCCGTCCACTAACGGTCTGATGCCATCCCGCACGTTGCGAACGAAGTCATGCTTTATCATGGTCCTTAGGAACCACAATTTAAAGGTCAAGAAGACAGAATTGAGGCTATGATTCATCCCACTAAAAATATCAAAACGAGTAGCTCACTCTTTTCAAGTTCACGTTTTTGCCTCAGTTTATAATGGTATTTAAAATAGTCAACTATAAATCTCATTCAAAATTCAGTAACATTTTCTCTTATATTAGCCAGTTGCAATATCAATTTCCACCTCTCCAATCCCGTAGAAAAGGTCAGTTGTAACCGAAAAATTTCACAGCCCAACCTATTGCGCTCACAGAACACTTGAGAGGATGGATCAAATTCTACTAGTTGACCTCCAGGAGCAACTAAAACTTGGCTAAACCTACATCCCAGGAGAGTCTGGATTTCAGACCTTACCTCTTAAACATCTCACGAGAAACCCAAACGACCCTCAAATTGGGGTTGGAACTCATTTAGCTTCCCCCTTTGCCTCATTAGGCTTGCCGAGGCTAGTCTTCCCGCACATTTGTCAGTCAGTGCTCCCCAACAAATCAACAAATGACATTCCCAGCTCATCCTGCCTTATCAGGAGACGAGTGATTAGGTGTGTGCGAATGGTTTCTAATCAATTGGAAAAAACGGCGCCGGAGAGATGTCTTGTGGGTGTGCTTAGCCATACATACACGAGCATGGGAGACACAGAACGAGCGCTCCCGTTCTGCGCCCACTGTCGACGGGCGATAGACGCAGCATTAGTCCATCTGCAATAAAAGTACCGCACTCAGCCTAATAGCTGTGGCGAAGCAAGGTTTGATGGTCGAGACTGGGCATATTTTGAAGAGCATTGAAAGCTCTGTTAGAATCAATCATAACCTGAGGAGAAAGTGAACGCTTCTTTAAAATCAAATTCACATATGATGTGCATCTGGCATGGATTCTAGCCGATTTAGGGCTCAGTCTATTGTGGGAAGCCAGGCAAAATAAACAAACGTAACAAAAGTTTAATGCTAAATGGAGTCCTAAGAAATGAAAGTGACTTCAAAAAAGACGTGGTCAATAAATCGCAGGAGATAACATCCTGACCAGCACGGAGTAGTACAAAAGTGAAGCAACAATTAAAATAAAAATCGACTGGAAAAAATCATTCCACTCAAAATAAATCAACTATTTATGTGAAAGCGACGGCGTAGCCATCATTTATGGCAGCATAAGTGAAGCGTGCATAACAAGCGTCCTCTGTGTAACGAGCTGAGCAACTCTAAGCTACTATAAAGAATCACTGCTAGGGAACTTTAAGGTTCCTCGATGGGCGATACAGACACTTTTCAAGCCCTGACCGGTTGAAAAACAGATTCGAGAAATCCCAATGCGCTTTCAAAATTTTAAAGAAGTGTACAAAAAGGCAACTTCGAAATGCATTTGTGGTGCTCAATGCAGAAACTTGAGAAGACTCCATGTTTTGAGGCAACAGGCTGCAAGACATTTAAATTATTTCCTTTCAATACTAACTCACCATGTGGAGAGGCAATACGCATGAATGATTTCAATGCAACATATCCGAAGAAATCACTGGTCCAATTACGCAAAAGCCAATACTGGCTCGAAATGGCAAACGGCGTCGTTCAACAACAGCGCCGTCGGTTTGTGGCGGACAGGTGAAGCAAACACGTGGAAGTTCGAATATAGTAATGGTAATGGTGAAATAACATCATTTAAATAGTTTTGGTATATGGCTGAAATTGCAGCGGTATAAAGACTTTCCGCTTTTTGGAAGGATGTCAGCAATACTTTCCGAATTTCTAAGCGTCAGGAAAAAAACGGAGAAAGGGTTTCACAGGAAAAAAGGTGCTCCCAATGCTGCTGACTGGTTTGCTGCCTTCTTGCATGTGTCGAGGTCCTTGATTCCTGGTTCACTCCGCCCAACCAATAGCCCGACCGCCGGTACCACTACTGGCACTCCACCAATACCACCGCTGGCCACTTTGGCACACTCAGTACCAATTTCTCCATGCGTTCAGCAGTGGAGTTACCCAAGTGGCGCTGTTGATACTTGTGAGCACAATCTCAAACTCGGCTAATTAAACCTTCAATTGACGTATCGTGGTTACAAATTATAATGACGCATGAAAACTGAGGTTGAACAACACGATCCAACGAGTGAGCGAACGAGTGACAAGGCAAAACCGACACTACATAAGTTATAACGTTCCCTCACAAATTCGCCATCAAAGTACATAACACGAAATGCTATCAGTGACGGGCTGGTAACGAGAAGGGTTCAAAATTTTTAGCTTGTTTCATCCCGTTTCTGTAAAAATTACTCTGGTGGAAATTTCTCTCTCCTTTACTAATTACTTATTGCTAATTAAAGGCCCATTGAATAGGTCTGCTTCCAGCGATGGAACTCTCATAGGTAAGAGATTTTAGATCTTGAAATAAATTCTCTGATTTGCTGTTTCCCGAGCTCATCGATCTGATTTTAAAATCTGCGACTCTGTTCAGTCCATCTGCTACTGTGCGTATTGACACAAAATGAACAGAAGAAACCAAGAACCACACAAGAAAGATGCCCAGCAACAATTCCAGGCAAACCAGGGGGAAGGCAGCATTACTTCCACAAAGTAACCCCACAGTCACCAGAGTGATAAACGTCTCGCCACATTTCTATACAACTGTCCGCCTATGCCCAACAGTGCTGTTTCGGTGATGCTTCTCAAACTTGGGAATTCATGGGAATAAAAAGACCCTTTTTACTACCATTGCCTCACATAGTTTAGCACGTAACGCTGGTCACATAAATTTTGCTGCCCTGATATTAATCCAGAAAGGCATTTTCATTCAAAAAACATCCGAAATGGAATTGAGTTAATTGGTCACTCGTCCCTTCGTGTGATGGAACACCGGTACACTCTACCTGATCTCTACGTACAACTCCCCTCCTGCATTCCAGTCCCCACCCCAAAGACATGAAACAAACACCAAAAGCACGGGTGACATACAAAAATGACAGTTTCAACACATGCTGACATCTTAGGAGTGATTTAACTGCTGCCTGAAGCCGCAGGATCCCCCCTTTTGGTATCTCACAATAGTCTCTGTTATATCCTAAATACTCATTCGTTTTGGCTGCTCTCTTCGTTCATTTGAAAGTTTTTGGCGCGCTCACTTTGTTACATCGAATGATTTGAAGCATTCCTTTTTTTATACCGTAGCTGGATTTAGCGTTTGGCGAATTGCCAATCAAATATTACGATCACCATTTCATCTACTTCGCAACTGGTTGCGACAAGCGGACTACACCTTTGAAAATTTCTGGTGCCTGAATTGAGAGCATTTGAGAAGTAATTCTCTGTTGTGCTTCAATCTTTGGGCCACTGGTGCTGCTGAAAATGGTAACTTTTTGTGGAGGAAAAAAAGAAGTGCTTCGTCTGTTTTCGACAAGATGACGTGGGAAACGAACATAAGGAATACTGTCCACCGATGTGTTCATAAATATCTCTGAAACCCGCTCACATTTATTCATTATCTCAATTGCCGAATGTCATAGCTTTGTGAAGAAACTGTAATGGTGCTCGCTGTGCTTTAATACATCGTTTGGGAATTCCTCTGATTCAGTGAATTACTTTGTAATGTTCGAAACGATACCTCTCATGGGTTCATTCTTGTTCGAAGGAGATGAGAATCGATCGGATTTCCCGGTGATATTATTGTGTTCCCATGATCAATATGCGAATACTCTCAAAAACCTTATTATTGAATTTTCAAGTTTTGTTCTGAGGTTCTTTAGCTGTTGGAGCCCTTCAGAAGCAAAAATGCAAAAGTTCACGCATCATACTAACCTGCAAAAGCAGTTGTCATCACCCTTGAATGCAACTGCCGCCGCTTTGCTTTGTCTCTGAACGATTCGGAATGAACGTGGGTGGTGTAAGGTGTGCGGGTATCGTAGACTGAGCATGTGCTTCTTCCGCACGTTATGAAGCCTTGCTAGAGTGGATGGTTCGTAACGAATCGTCTTGATGCACCCTCTTTCTCCTGATCTCTTCACCATCTCCAGGCGAACTATCATTTTCGGCTGGAGTTGCGCAGTTCAAATAAGCGTTTTCGCAAGGTTTCTTGCTTTGGAACCACTTGCAGTCGCTTTCCTCGTATTTCTCAGTTTTCGAATTGAGAACTGGCCTCGCTTGAGTTGCTTCTTGCCTCCTCAAACCTGACGGTCTGTGTCGGAGAGCAGGCATTGCAGGCACGGTACGGCAACGCAGTTATCGGTACGCTCAACGTATCTGTTGCCTATACCACTTCTACCATCCTCATGATCAAAAAGTGGGAACAATGCAAAATAGTTTCTAGCCGGAATTGAAAAATTCTGGATTGGCACGACAACATTCGCATGTAAGATCACTTTATGAAGTGCCACAGCAAATGCAGTGTAATGGATTCACCCAATCATTGAACATTTAGAGATCGTTTAAGGAATGTAGTAGTTCTACCCTCCAACCTGAAGTGATGGCCTACCAAATAGGGCCTTCAAATGCCTAGACTCGGTCCCCAAATCTAGTTCTACCATCTCTTCTAGATCGAGATGCATCGGCCTGCCTGCACTTCATATCGATCACACATCACATAAGAATTTGATGTTGTAGGAAAAAATTCAGTTTTTATCTCTGGGCATGGATTGTCTTGATGCAGTTTTCAATGCTCTTCAAAGGTGCCCACTCCCCCTTCTATGTTGCACCATCACAACACATTATTAGATTTAATGTGACAATGCTATCGCTACATCGCTGGAGGCGGTATCGCTCGCTAAGAAGACGCTTTCTCTCTCTCTGTCGCGAAGCATATAAAATGGGAATCGTAATATGTGATTAGAAAGCCGCGAAGGGATAGAGCCAGCCACGGGATAAAAAGAAACGAGTGTTTCTAATCGCTTAATATAACAAAGACGCGCGCCAAAAAAAGGCAACTTTCAAATGAGCAAACAGAGCAGCCACAGCAACTCAGCATTTTGAATCTAACAAAGGCTATTATGAGACACCAAAAGAGGGTACAATAAAAGGAGGCGAGAATGCGACCAGCGATGGGCATGATGAAGAAGCATCGGTACTGGTGGATGCCTTTGATATGCAGTTGATTGGTATTTGGCTCATCCATCTTCGTGCTGGATTCTGCACTGGAGCGCCTGCTCGTGGCAACATGTGTGTGCGTGTGGCTGTTGTTTTGTGTTGTCATTGTGCTATAGGGCATGAATGTTGCTCCGTCGCTGTGTAGCGGCGGTTCTTGCATATTCGGTGGGCGTTTGGTTACAATGAGCGGAGAGAAATCCCCACCAAAGGTCGTTCTTGTCGAAACGGGATGAAACGAGCCAAAGGCTTTGAACCCTTCCCATTACCAGCCCGTCACTTATAGCATGAGTGATATGTAGTTTGGCAGTGGATTTTTGAGGGGGTGCTGTGTCTTATGTATCAATGGTTTTGCATTGTCGCTTGTTTGATTGCTTTCATGCGTCGTGAGCGTTGTAACTACGATGCGTCGATTAAAGGTTCAATTACCCAAATTTGAGATTGTGCGCGCAAGTGTCAGTAGCGCAACTCGGGTAACTCCGCTGCTGAACGCACGGAGCAATTGGTATTGGACGTGCCAAGTGGCCAGAAGCGGTGGTGTTGCTGGGTCGCAAGTGGCGGTATTGGTGGACGAGTCAGTGGTCGTGAGGGTATCGGTGGACGGATCAGTGGTTGTGTCGGTGGCGTTGGCTCGGCAGTCGTGAGGACGCAGCGGTGGCCAGCGACCGGAAGAAGAGCAGCAGAAGGAGTTCACAGGTGGCGGTCGAGGCGTCGAGCTGGTCAAGGACGTTGGCGCACGGAGGGCAGCTGATCGATCAGTAGCATCAACCGCACGGTTTCTCTTGTGATACCCGTTTCTTCTTTATTTCTGACCCTTAGATACTCAGTAAATATTGCTGGCTTCCTCCCAAAAAGGGGGAAGTCTTCATACTCTCTCTTGTACGCTCTGTGTGCATACGAGGCTAAGGTGTGCCGATGCATATTAAGGAGTGAACGCACTTAGCCACGAGATGTCGCGATAAATTTGGTATAATCTCATAAACATGCAAAGCTGTAAGAGTGACTAGGCATATTCGAAAGAGCATCAAAAGCTCTATTGGAATCATTCCTAACCTAATACAAAAACAAGAACTTTTATATAACATCAAGTTCTTATGTGACGTGCATTTGACATAAACTGTTCTGCTAGACAAAGGGACGACGGTTGCAGTCGAAGATGGTCGCAATTGGTTTTGGGTTGTAATATGAGCAAGCAAATTCTCGCTTTTATTCTGGAGACTCTGGAGGCAGAATTTCCACCTCTGACAACGTAGCCCATCTGGTCGACTAATGACTAATCAGAGGCCTGTTGACGGCATAAGCCGTGTCTCAGTGCCAATGGCTCAGGAAGTCAATTGGAATCGTATTTTGGGAGACATTTTTGAGTAGTTTAGCGCAGCTATAGGGTTAAAGACCACTAATGGCATCCTTACTTCGAATAGGAAAGGATTTTTAACAATGAAAAGTGGCATCAGCAATTACAACTTTTGAGCACTGCATCACTGGAACGGAGCACCATCACCGTCGCTTCCAGTGTATGAAAGAAGACAGAGTTTTGTTATGGGAATCATAGAGAACATTAAAACTGATATTCGGTAGTTGAGGTCATAAACGAGTGTGAGTAGATTCTAAAGGTGTTCATAACGGCGGCAACTCTTAAGAAGTTAGACGAAATGCTGCAGCGGGAAATGGACTTGGTGCTACAAGCCGTAGACACTCAGCGCTGTGGATACCACATCGTATTTACGACTGACGTTCTGCTTCCACCGGAACATATACCAGTGCCCTGCGTGGAAGCGAATCTGACAAGGATACGTCGAATACGTAGCGACATCTGATTCGGTAGGATATACCTCCATGTGGGCCACAAGCTGCGAGATAATTACATTAGCTGCTTCCAAGACTAAATCACTTTTTGGAATGTGCAATATGTGGAAGTGCTTCCAATGCAGAGGATGAACGCCTTTTATTTGTGCTCAACCTATGGTGCTAGGAGTTGTGACGGTATCGCTCCTGAAGTATTGTTGTGCTACTTTCTATTTGTGCTGTGGTCGGTGTGTCTTCCTTTCGTTGATTTTGTTTGAAATCGTTAATTTCATGCTTGAACTACTTTTCAGTGTCCAAGGTGTTAACTATTGCGACTTGTTGCTCTTTGTTCACTGAACTTTCTTGCATTCCCCATCACTTTACTTACCCATAATTAAATTTTTGTCTTTGTTCAAGTACGGTGGTTCCTAGCCAAACTCCACCCGCAATTTATGTCAACTGCACGTCACATAGGAATTTGATGTTATATAAGAGTTCTTGCTTTTGTCTCAGGTTGCAGTGATGATAGGCATCTTTAATTACACTAAAGAAAGTATGTCACCACATGTCCGATAGAACAGCTATAGACGGGAGCCATAATATATGCTTAGGTATAACAATTGCACATCACCATGCGTTTAAAATCGCACGGAGGTTGAGAAAAGCAAGGACTAGAGGTCATAAATGACATACACGTAGAAATGCAAAATGGACATTTGGTAATAAATTATGGCCAGCAGACAGTAGATATTGTCGATAGGTCGCATTGCTCCAGGCATCGCTTAAAGCACGACAAGCCACTAGCCATAACTACCTCACATGGTAAAGAATTCCAGATAGGAAGGATATGAAAAGAAAAAGAATTGAACACATCAGTTCGATTCATTGTCTTTCTCTCAATTTGCAGAGGGTGAAGCCTCGAGCGTAAATTTGCAAAAGAGACAATACTCTCGAACGGAATTCCTGAGAAACCTTCAACCATTTTGGAACATCAATATAAATCGAACTGCCCTCTACGATGCCACAGAGGTTTCAGATCAAAAATGCGAAGTCGCTGCTCATAATTGGGTTAGAACGGTCCACGAAAAGCTTTCCTAAAAGCTATCTTAGTAAAGCGCCGTTGGACCCTTTCAATCCTTTCGATATCCCTTTCCACAGACGGGCACCAAACCTGAGTACAGTATGCTAAGCTGGAACGACAGGAAGCAGTGAAGGCTTTCCAATAATTTTCTACGCAACTATATCGGGCAGCAAACAGAATATAGTTCGCAATTTCGGCAGCCCTTCGCGAAGCTTCAACCCACTGATTACGCCAACTAAGGTCGGAACTCACATAAACACCTAGATCCCTAATCACTTCCTTTGCACAAAGGTCGAGACCACATAAACGCAGAGGGCATTCAATCAAGAAATTTAAATGCAAGACAAAGCATTTCGCAGATAATATATCGAGCTGCCATAGATGTGACCATTTTTCCAATCGAACCATGTCCTGACATATCACGTTGTGATCGGTCTGGAAATCAATAATAAGCCTATATGTCTTCATATCATCAGCATAAACTTAACAAGTTCTCTGAGAGGTCGTTTAAATAAAGCAGAAATAAGACAGGCGCCAGAATGCTACCTTGCGGTACCCCACTAAATACAGAATGAAAGGAAGACAAGGCATTCCCAACTTTCACTCTGAAACTTTGACCAAGTGAGGATAGTAGTTTGGATGGGTAATCTTCAGGCTTCCAACTTCAGCAATAGTTTTGGATGGGTCATCGCTTTGGCACTATATCTGTTCGGAAACCGTTATTGAGATCAACATATCAGTCGCAGTAGGACGCCATAAGTTGTGTGAGCGTAGATCTTCCTTTGATAAAACCGTGAACGATTCCAACGGATTTCTGATGCTCCCTCGAACGCACCCACACCTACTCTTCGAACCTCCCATCGCGATGTTTTATCAAGTTCACTGCGACATTTCTAGGACTACAAGACTCGGCCGCGTCGCTCATCACTGACGCGCGCGTTCCCTCTCTGTCTCTCTCTTGCACTTGTAGCTAAACCTGTCGGCATCGCAAGTTAATTTGTTGTTGTGTTTCATTATGCGGATGCTGTGAAAAGTGATGGGCGTGTTGTGTATGCGTGTGTCTATGTGTTTGGTCCATATTTCCGGCAGTTGAAGCTAGGGATGCTTTAACTATTGGAAGGTTGGACCAAGACGTACAACAATCTGCAATTAAAAACCTTTTTTTTCCTCGACTAACCAGGTAAAGGATGAAGGCGGTAAGGTTGAAGTGTAGGGTTTGCTGGGAGAGTTTTGACAGTTTAGCTGTATATATACGCTCCATGAATGCATGCTTCCTATCCCTCCTCTCCACTCCCCTTTCTCTCACCCACCCGTTTCCCCTCCCTCACCATTGATTGAATGGGGTACTATAAAACTGGAGTCATTGTTCCATCCTCGAAAGTAATAGCATTGTCTTGCACAGTGATTGATTACTAGTCACTTGAAAGAAATCCTTTCCGCACAAGCATTTGGCTGCTTCCAACAATTTCCCTTCCCATCCTAGTTTAAATTTTCATGCGTCTGATTTCAGGAGGTGAATGTTTCACTTCTCACTAACACTGTAGTTTCGCTGTCTAAAGTGTCGAAATTTAGAATCCCAGGGGTTTTATTGCAGATAGTGACCGTACAACTTTCGCTTCCACTTCAAATGTAACCAAATGTAATCAATACAAATTCAGCGACTATCAACACCATGCAAGGTGCAATTCCCTTCGTCATCTTGCATTGCAAAATTCGAAAACAGTGATTTGTTATTATACGTTGCAGACGTTCTGTACTATCGTTTAGCCCAGAAAAATTTTAAAGAACGACGCGATCCCCTCCCGTAGGTGGATTCCCCCCCCCCCCTCTCTAAGATAATAGATGGGTGTGAGGGGGGGGGGGGGGGGATGTGAGATGGTGTCTTTCCATGATGATGCGGTTTTAGTCGTGCGTTGCGGGCTTTAACAGACGTGTGCGGGCTCTTCGTGGACGATGTCTAGTGAGAAGTCGCAACCCAAAATTCGTCTGTTGTCGTCAGACAATGAAGCATTCGAAGTGGAGCGCGACGTGATCAAGCTTTCAACGACTATAAACACCATGCTGCAGGGTGGGTTATCTGTTTATATAACTTCAGGCCTCGTGCTTATGCCCATGTTTCTACAGCCATAATCCTGAGCTTTCTGTACTTTCTCATTTTTCCTTCTCGAGCTACTATTGTGAATGTTTTTTGGAGTCGCTGGAAGCGTGGAATGTCGACTGTAAAAAGGATGGGAGGCGATTATGAAGAAATAGCGTGATCGAAACCAAAAAAGTAGATCACGGCAATGCCACATTTAACGGAAAGTTGTCGCCTCCTTCCTTGTTTTCGTAAACTTCGTAGTGTCGTAGCGTCCTTGTCTAAGTTTTCGTTCTGATAACTGATCCTCTTTCGTGCTTCTTTTTGTGTTCACCAATGACGGTACAGTAACATTTTTGTTTGCCTATTATTAACCACACAGCAACTACTGTTTTGCCTGCTATGCATGTACTCTTGCCTGCAATATCCGCAACACAAGCATCCATGGCGCAAATGCCCGAGAAGCAGCACTCAAACAACGTCGGCATACAAAACGTCTGGCCAGTTTTTCATCTGCATGATTCATCCTGGCCATGGCGGCACGCATAACCTCGTCCGTGCACCCACTTGCCTCTCTGATTCCTCCCTCTGTGCTCGTATATCGATTGGCCATGCACCCTTGTCTGCTCCCTAATAAAGGGGAGTCGATTGGCTAGAATAGCATTATTTTGGGGGTGCTAAATCTGTTCGATTTCGATGTATTGCCGTTTTTGTGCTGAAGAACACGAAAGTGACCGAGTTCCGTCGTAGGACGTGCGTAAAGGTATGGGCAAGGTGAGGTCTCTTTTGTTCCATTCTCATCGTTTCTTCTTCTGTTCGAGTGGCAATTGCATACAGGCGGTTAACGAATTTCAAATAGTTATAGAGCATGCAGCGTGAATGTGATATGCAGTGTTGGATTGGCATAATGCATTGGAAAATAAAAGCCGTTCGATATTTATGAAACAGTGGTCATTTGCCTCGAATTTCAAATAGTTTCCATCTTCCGGCAGTGAATTTCAGAAAGTCATCGGTTTTCACGCATATGGAATACATCATACTTTTGATGTAGATGGCTGAAGTTTTAAAAACAAAGTAATTGTAACGTTAACAAAGTCATCTGAAAAGTCTTGCAAAACACACAGCATCTGGAAGTTTTACCTGAGAAAAGATGACATAACTTGAGGCGTTCGCTGATCCATCTTAATGAGAATGAGCACCTTACAGATCTTGGGATGGATAGCAACGAATCTGGCGATGCGGAAATGGGCGATCCGATTCCACTACAGAACGTCAATGCGGCTATCTTAAGAAAGGTGAATTGCGATTATTTCTAAAATCTGGTAATGAGAGCTAATAGGGAGGGGGGGGGGGGGGGGGGGGGGGNNNGTTAGCGCTTGTGTCCTCACATCGGACATGAAAGAAATTAATGGTTCATTTTAGGTTGTTAATTTTCATATGAATCGTTTTTTTATAATTGAGGTTTGTGGATTCGTTTTTGTGATGTTTTTTTTGCATTCGTTATGAACAAATGACTTTTCGATGACGTTACTTTTATAATTTGTTATCTCTGTAACGAATGATTGCTCCTTTTCCACATGAGGTCTCGCAGGTGTCTGGTGGAGGTCATAGTGCGTGATCCTGCTCCAATTTTCTGCGTTCATCAGATTGGAAAAGGTAGGAGATGGGTAAGAGCAGGGGGTCGAGTCAAGTAATAAGATGGATGGGTTGAGAATAAGCAACGAAAAGGAAGCGCTTTTTTCAACGATTAATCAGCAGACAATAACGTTTCATTTCTTTCTAAGCCGACTTTTAAGAAAACAAATCGCTTCCTGTCCCTGTTAGCCGTGCTTATAACGTCTGTTAGCCGTTATTTTCAGCCAAAGGTTATAAGTAAAATAGGTTTGGAGTGATTGGTCGAAAAAGCGTAGTGGTATACTGGCTGATGCTTTAGATTTCTTGAGATGTTCAATATTGCGTTCAGGTAATCCAGTGGTGCCAGTACCATAAGGATGACCCGCCACCACCGGAGGATAGCGACAACAAGGAAAAGAGAACCGACGATATTCCGTCTTGGGATGTGGAATTCTTGAAAGTGGATCAGGGCACTCTCTTCGAGCTAATCCTGGTCAGGTTCCCGTTCATTCTTTTCGTCGCTGCTTTTTCAGGAAAACTGATCGGCATTTGTTTCAGAGAAGAAGAAGGACCTTCTGGAATAGAAGGTAGCACGTTGTTGCTTTTGAATTTGTAGGCGTGCGAGGTGTCGCTGTTTGAATCCCGGGATGAGGAAGAAAGGAATCTGCTGATGCTTAAGATGTCGCCTTGAAGTTGACCAGTTGCCACACTTCGAACTGAGATGCTTGTCTCCTATATGATATGGCTTGCCACTCAAAACCTTAGTAATGCGGTTTCGGTTTCGTTTCAGGCTGCAAATTACCTCGATATTAAAGGGCTGCTGGACGTAACCTGTAAAACCGTTGCAAACATGATCAAGGGTAAATCGCCAGAAGAAATACGGCGAACATTCAACATCAAAAACGATTTTACCCCCGAGGAGGAAGAGCAGGTATTTTTTGTTCTTGTTTAATCGGGTGCACTGTTTTCGTTAAATGCGAAGAGAGGAGGGTAATGATGCTGCGGGAGGGTTGGCTGTGTTGTTGCTTAGGTTCGCTGTTGCTACGATTCAACTCCTTGAGGCGACGTCAGCTCGACCTTACTCTTGGTGAGAAGGTTAAACTTGTCTGGTTTTTTCGGTCCATCTGCACATGCGCATTTCATTTACGAGGGTTTTCTGTCGATAGTCAGTTGCAGATTTCATCGTTTTCAGAAAATTATTCGCAGCGAGAAGTAAGCAAATAATTAAGAAAAGGGAAGCTTTTCGCTCGAAAACGATGTTTTTTTCCTTTTTTCAGTCGGGTTTGTCAATCACCAGACGTTTTCGTTTTGATGTTCCTGAAATAGGATCATTCCCTAAAATTGGGCTTAAATCGTAATTTCCCTCACAGATGATTTGCCACTGAGCTTCGAATAATGACTTAAAAATTTTTTTGGAAGTATTGAGAAAGGCGAAGGCAGAATTCCTAATCAGCGTTGGCAAGTACGGCACATACAAGTAAAATATTTCTTGCAGATTCGGAAGGAGAACGCGTGGTGTGAGGATTGAGCCGTCGATTCGGTCATCTTGTGTCTGTTTTAACCACTGATTTGCGTCTACGTCTATTGTGATGGCAGATACAACAGAAAGAACTCAAACCTGTATTTGAGCGCATGCCCTCGTTCCCCACCCATCTTGCGCCTTCCCCTTCCCCCTTCCCTCCTCTCGTTTCCCAAATTTTGGAAGAATTTTGCACGATTGGATTACCAAGTAGATGTTCTTTTTTCTTCAGTGACCTTTCTTTGCTTTTTCCTCATTTCACATTTTTTGTTGAACCTCTTTCATCTCTCTTCCAAGTAGACGGGGTTTCGCAAAGCTGATTCACCCATCATCGCATTTAGAAGGGTTCTTGCAGTTTTCCTTCAAATGATGTTACCTAATTGCAGCAAAGGTGTTTTGAATACACGACTTTTTTTTCATTCGACGTGGTAGTTCATCGGAGAGAAGAAAGGGAATCAGCATGGAAGAGTTGTGAAAATGAGGCCGATATGATTGCAAGAGGCTTGTGTTCCATCAGAGTTGGTTATATCAGAAAGGGAAGAGAATTGCCATTAAGTAATGTACTGAGGTAGGTGATGGCAGGTACAAAAAAAGGTCAATATAAGGGCGGGAACAAATGAGTTAATTGAAGTGCAGAAGCTGTATGACAGTCAAATAGGTTTCTAGTAAGCAGTGCGTAAGTTTGATAAGGTGTTATATGTTTTATTGATGGTTCGAGTGAGCTAGGAAGGTAACAGGATGCACTGTCAAGAAATATTGCTGCGTGAGGATGCCGCAGTTGTATTCCTTAAAGCTTTGACGTTTCCATCCCTCAGTATTAGGGAACTTTAAGCTAGCGCTATTTGCTGCTTTCCTTCCTCCTCCACCTCTCGATCTTCTGCATTGGCAATCCTGTTTGGTGGCTTCTTTTTGAGTGTACGTCTTTTTTGAAATTCTGGAAATGCCCCAGTTATGTCTTCTTTCTTCTTTTTTTTTTCAAAATCTTTCGCAGGAACAGCGCTGCTGTCGATGGTGTGTGCATTATGATGTTTCGTCGAGATGTTTTTCCGCCCCTCTGAAAGGCTTTTTGGAAGGCAAATTGTCATTGGGGGCATGCTGCTGCTTAAATGGAGTATATTTCTATCGCTTGTCTTACCTCTTGCTGTATGCGGCTATACTTTTTGAGAGTTGCTTTACCTCGGATGGAGAACAGCTTTCAGCAATGCTTCTCAATCCAAACGCACAACATGCACTTCACAACGTATTGTGAAATACCGAATAAAGTCTGCGGTTATAGACATTGGAGTGCTTTCGGGAGATTGCTGTTTCATCTCTGCCGTTTACAATGTATTACTATGCCACACAACCTGTAGGATGGACATGGACGAACGTTATTTCTTTTCGGAATTTTTAGAGGAGCTTCGGTCGTGATTTGAAGAAAGGCATCCCTGAACTTAGGACCAAGCTTATCCCCGGTTATAACGAAAAGTTGTCGCACTGACCTATGAGAGCGGGTCTATCGAATGGTCAGTTGTGTATTTTGTGCACTTTTCTTTTTCATTTCATTCGCTGAATCTGACATCTGAAAACGTTTAGAGTGCCCTCAGTAGGTGGGAGCAAGTTATTACGATATAGTGATCACAGTTTTGCGTCAAGGTGGGGAGGGGTACATAGTTGGTCGAGACGACGCCTTGAATTTTAGACCCTACAGAGTGCCGTCTGTCCTAAAATTTAGC
Organism: Toxascaris leonina; assembly: GCA_022844705.1. Lineage (NCBI taxonomy): Eukaryota > Metazoa > Nematoda > Chromadorea > Rhabditida > Ascarididae > Toxascaris > Toxascaris leonina. Next base: position 15,172 of record JAARMF010003136.1, read on the forward strand.
TGACGGTACCGGAAATTTCGTGTGCATTTGCGTCATCTCTGTCTTGGGGCTGTTTCTGTTCCGCTTTCCTCTTCCTATTGCAAGGTGTGACTATGCATTTGCATAGTCGGCCAGCATCTTTTTTTGTTTCAATTACAACCGGAAATGTTGAGGAAGAAAAGGCAACATATTTTGACGGGACCACTTCCCTCGTCCACTCCATCACCATGTTGTGCGCATTGAGGTAAATTCTGCGATTTTAATGATGAGAGAGAGAGTTTTGTTTTCAACATACTGAGTGTTCTGCGTGTGGCAAATGAATATGACTGCTGTCGTTGATATCCTTTGAACCGATGTGTGATCTATTCGAGTTATTTGCCCATGTTCATGTAGAATGCATAAACTTTTCGAGAGGATGTCTCTGGCAACCATCCCCCTTTCAACATTACCATTGTAGATGGCAGATGGTAACGATGCATTCATTTTGGCTTTATGCGCTAAACCTATCATATTCACGTTCTTTACTATTAACTTACAATTTAATAGGCACACGATTTGTGTGTGATCACGAGAACAGTTTAGTTTTCTTTATCATTGCACGTTCTGTCCCGTCACCTCTTACTGACCCGCGTAATATTGAGCGGCTCGTTTCTAGTCATAGTAAGTCGAGTCCCGAAAGCAAATCTCAGAACATAACGTTACCAGAGCGGTGCATGGCCGAATGTTGAGCTGCATTAGGTCGGCGGGAGTGTTGCTAACGTATCTTTATTGCGATTCTTAGCACGCGTTCTTTGAATTACCGTCATGATGTGCCCAATGTTTGTGCTATCGATTCACCCATCTAAGCCTTAAAGAATGTTAGCAGAGAATAGGATGAAGCTAATATGGTTAGATCAGTGGATGGACTTCGTGATGTGGATAGCGTTCACAGGTGAATTCAGTTGTTTTAGAGAATCTCATCGAAGTTTTTCACTCAAATATGAATCATTTCATCAAACTTTATCAATGTAATTTTGCAAATTTCGACACAGCAGACAACGTGAAGAATGGATGGGCAGAGACGCAGAATGGGTGAAAGATTGCACGAGAGGCTCACTTAACTGCTTTTTTTTGTCTTTTGAGAGCTTCATATTGGGAAAAGATGAAATGTTCGTTTTATTTTGAAGTCATTCGAGAAATTTGAGGTAATAGGCAGATGGGTGTGTGGTGATGTGATGTGGGGTGTTGTAATGAGTGGCGATGTGGATTCGTTGTGTGGTTTGTTTCATTCATTGTGATGGGGGTGTTTTCATGGGATGGCAAGGCGAGTGGATGTTGCAAACGCCTCTTTGGGTCCTTGACTGAATTCGGGTGCTTTATGTGTGCTTTTGCTGCGTTGCTATTGAGTAGATCTCATCGCTTATCGCAGGTTTCACAACTGTTAGGATTTGAGTGCATTCTTCTAACTCTTCTCATAACATCCAAGCTTTTGCCCTTAGATTTCAGTCATAAATGATTGAGGGGTTATTCCACTGCGAGCGAATGTTGAGTTTTCTCTTCGCTNGCGAATGTTGAGTTTACTCTTCGCTTAACTCGCTATCGAGGTCCCGCTGAGTCTGTTGCCTTGGAGGGAGGCAGTCCTAGACTTCCGAGGCCAGAGGAGGGAAGAGGCCGTTGTCGATATGTGTCAAGCGATCTTCGTTGCCAAAGTGACGCAGCCTGTAAACAACATTGTGATCGAAGGCTGGACGCAGCGGCTCGCTTTACTTGATGAGAAGGGAGGGGGCTTGGTGGAATTCCGTTACGATCGAGCCAGGTGTGGATTGTGTTAGACAACCCATAGGTGTATGGAAATGGGCCAGGCCAGGTGCCAGTCTGGAAAAGCTGTCCCACAGCCTTAGGCCGGTCGTTTAGTCAGAGCTGGGCTCGACGGTGCTCTTCGTGGTCATGGATTGAACGCGTAGTCGGTTACGGTCACTGTTGTGACCAGAAATTTGCCCATCATCTTTAGGCATTAGCTGAGTCCTAGAAGTAGGAAAGACCAAAACATTTTTCATCCATGATGAATGTGTTCAATAACCTCTTCCCCCAATTTCTGGTTAAAATCTGGCATAGAAAGATGGGTAAATGTGTGTGGATGTTGACATGCGAATTCGTAGTGTTGAAACCGTTGACTCATAGCGTCTTCTGANTTGAAACCATTGACTCACAGCGTCTTCTGACGAGCGAAATTGGGGAACTTAAAAATTGGTAATGGCGAAGTAAACGAGTCGTGCATGGCAACTGCCCCTCAGTTTTTTATACTTGTTTTACGTCAAGCCTCCGTCCATAAGAGAAGTGACTTAGGTTGCTCGTTGTAGAAGTATCTGCTTCCAGGGTGTATAAGTTGAGCAAAGATGTCAAAGAGAGGACGTGGAGGAGCGTCTGGAGCAAAGTTCCGTGTCTCGCTTGGTTTACCAGTGGGTGCAGTCATGAATTGTGCGGACAACACTGGCGCTAAGAATCTGTTCGTGATCGCAGTGTATGGTATCAAAGGCCGATTGAATCGATTACCGAGTGCTGGAGTGGGTGATATGTTTGTTGCGTCGGTCAAGAAGGGCAAGCCAGAGTTGCGCAAAAAGGGTTTGTATTTGCCATTTTTTGAAGTGAGAATGGGAAGGGTAATGAGACTGCTGGTGACAAAAGATAGGATTAAAGGAGGAGCACTTAGGCGGTAATGTAGTAATTAGCGTGGCGTCGCTGTCTTCTTTGAAACCATATCTCGGTCTTGATGCGACTCATGACCAAGTCGAGCGCTGATAAGTCGTGGCGGAGTCCATATTTTGCGATGGGAGGAAGCATTTATGGCAAACATAGTAGGAATGGTTCACGCTAATCTGTAATACCCGATCAGAGGGAGATTGCGGTATTAAAATGGAGCAGTGTCCTTTCCTACAGGAATTCTTGAACTCCTTTCCAACCTTGCATTTATGTCAGTCTTAACATGGAAGAGCGACTGCAGCTTTCCGGGAACCGCGATTTGTTATTACCAAAAGTTAGCCCTCACAGGACATTTTCCGGAGCGAAACAGATCCAATCTTGCGTTTGATGATGA
>JAARMF010003137.1:0-22077 GCA_022844705.1 Toxascaris leonina
TCGTACAATTTTACAGTCGCAGGAACGACTTTTTTTACTCGTCCCTTGATGGTATGAGCCTTGATATGACTGATGTGAGTCTAATTTAAGATGGGTTTATTATTTGTTTACTGGTAAATGTTTGATACTGTTATTATGTTCTCCTGCCATCTATCACCAAAAGGACAACAGAACAGCGATGCAGTAACACATTTTTGTGCTTTTGTCAGGCCTCACAACTGCTCTATAGGCAGAGGATCTAGCTCTCATTCCTCAGTAGAACATATAACTACCAAAATCGTCACCAAAGCAGTCAACTGTCATCGTTCAAAGCTACACGGTCAAGAATACGCTTCCTGTGATTCAGATATCTTCTTCGTGAGCAAATCCATCGTCCGGGTTTATATATGACCGATGAATTTCGTGACAAGCTATTCAAAGGAGCTGGCAATCTCGGATTGGACTTAGCGGCATATATCCTCCAGACTGGAAGGGACCATGGTATACCGCCCTATACCGCTTGGAGAGAATACTGTGGCAGTGGAAAGGTAACATATAAGGAGTCTTAGAATGAAGTGAGTACAAGTTAGAACGAGGTGAGCGGTTGACAACAGGGTAGTTTTTCTGAGAATTCTGGCATGGCCTTTCGTTTTTTTCTGCCCTGATGCATGTATATCGGTAATACACACGTTCATCTAGAACCGAATCTCTTTCGCTTTTCCTGATGCGGACATGGCAAGATCTGCTATGAATATTTTCTGGATTTCACGCTGAATTTTTGCGACTTGAACTTCATGAAACTCTGGGACGGACATTTGTTCAATTTTTGCATGGTCATATGGCTTGGTAAATCTCAGCTTTTCCTTCTGAATGAAGCAAAATATTTACTCGATCAATGAAAACGATTCGAAAATCCACTGTTCATTTGATTGAAGTACCTCTATGTTGAATAACTTTTAATCCTCAACAATCAGATATGTTAGATTTGTTGTATAAACGCAACTTTCCAAGTTGTAATTGTTTTACTGCTTTAGCAATTGCAGGTAACTTCCTTCGACTATCTGGTTGGAGACGTCGTTGGTGGTGCGGAAACGATCAGACATCTCGAAAGAGCATTCAAGCATGTTGAAGACGTTGATCTATTTATTCTTGGACTCGCCGAGAAACCTCTTCGTGGCGCACTTGTCGGTCCAACATTCAGTTGCATCATCTCGCTTCAATTTCAGAAGGTTCCGCTTAACTGTTCATCACAGAGCCGGAAGCCAGCTCTCTCCAGTAGCCGGAAGTTCTTCACAAGCATGGGTTAAAGGCCAAGTTGTGATTACGGAAGTATGACCGACGACGGAAGTATGATCAATGTATGACCAAAGATGATCATGATATGCATTCAAAATATGAGGAGCGATAAAAAAAATACCAAGTTGTACAGAAGCATTGATGGACAATTGTGAAATTATTGTTTCAAGCTCATTGCAATCTAAATTTGAATGAATTTTAGAGACCAAACTGTGTTAAGAGAGATCATTACTGCCTTCATTTGCATTCGTTGAATCGTATATTTTCTTTGAAAGACTGAGTTTGAAATTACAATGGAGCATTTTTGATTCCCAATGATGCAGAATGAAGCTGATTAAAGCTTTGCAAGATACGGCTGCTTTCCAACATACCATAGATGTTTTCAAATTGAAACGCTGCACTAAACTTCCGAGGGAATTCATCACATACTCGAAATAAAGAGTTCAATCGGTTTATCTCAATAAATAGCTTTACAATTGCTTCTTTTCGGTATGAAACGTTCAAGTAGGCTTCTCGGCACTGTCACTATAGTTGATTTGATTTTACCAATACTTATCAGCGTATAAGTTCAGACGAAAAGAGGTGATCGATTTTGGTATGAAAACGATCTCTCTCCTTCCGGTTTCACTGAAGAACAGCTAATCGAAATCAAGAAGACAACAATGGCGCAAGTGATCTGCGAAAATATTGACCGTATGGAACAAGTGCAACCAATGGCTTTTCAAATGAGCGACAGTTATGAGTAAGCTTGCTTTTACCTTATGATTGATCGGAGGTATTAGCCGCCGCAAAGATCGACTCATCGGACTCATTGCTTCAATTCAGTTTTAAAAATTAGGATACAAAAAGTGATATAAGCACAGCGAAACCTTTAAGCTCGTCATATCTCAACATTTACATATCGCTTTGATGATACCATTCCCCAAAATATTACGAAGCAAATTCCAATTGAATCGCTCATATAGCGCGTTATCAGCAAACGAACTGCAAGTTTTACTATTATGGGCGAAAAGAGCAGTCATTCAGATCTTCCAGAATTCGAGAGTTGGGCGTAAGTACGTTCCTGAACGACACAAATTTTCGTTGCAAGATGCGCCTGCTATCGAAGAAGCAAATGCTGACATGAGCCTTAGAGAAATCGTGCTCTGTTATAAAAGACTGCCAAATATCATTAAGTAATATTGAAACCGGTGGTTCTAAAAAGAAAAGAATTGCGAATATGAATTGAAGTAAGAATCGATGGTGGTCGCTTTCAGCAATTATCCGCTTTTCTGCAACAATTCGCTTCTAGCGGGTCCGGATTTTTCAAAGTGGCGAGATGACTCACCGAAAGTCGAGATGCCCATCACCCCAGCTTCACTGGAGAAGGCTCTTGCGCTTGGTAAGCTGGAAGTGGAGGAAAGACGCAAGAGAGAGGAGCGCAATATTCGACGAAGTAAGTAATTGTTGTTTTGAAGTTTTTTTTGGAACAACATTATTCAAATGACCACAATATTATGGCACGGTCTTTTAATAAATGAAATAAGAGAATGCAAAAAAATTCTCCATAAATTCACAAAACTACTTTCCTAAGTTCCACTCATTTTCGAACTTCTTCACTATTGGCAAGCAGATTCAACCTACTTTCAAAGAAAACATCAAAATTTCTCCAGAGTGTTCACTTGATTTGGGAAACGAACGAATGGATCAGGGATATCTAAGGTTTCTGAAATTTGTTCAGTGAGAATACGATTGTGAAGCGTGCCATTTTGGGAAAATAAAGCTGCCAATATATTAAACGAAGGCACCACTCACTGATAGACTATGAAGCAATCCGGTTCATAGCGAAGGCTATGAAGCAAACATAAACCGGCCCATAATTTTCCTCTGCCCTTCATTTCCAAAAGTGCAATTATATGCGCAGAACTGCTTAAAGACTAGTTCCTGAGTAGCTTAAAATGCTTCAGAAGTGATGAACTCAATTTTGCAAAAAAAAAAGTTTTCCTGCATTACATAGACTATAATCACTGATGATTCCATCAATATAAAATTGCGATAAATGCGATATAAAGCAATTTCTTTTTAAAGTTTCATCGATCTTCAGATCAGCAGCACTTTAAGCCCGGTGATCCGCTATTGTCTTATGGCAAAATGATGCGAGCCAAGCGACATGCGATTGAGATGGCCAAAGTTTCCGATGTTTTATTAGAAACGACAAAAATTTTGATGTCGGGGTAAGCGCAGTCATTTGTCATGTTCATTTCGGTATTGAATAGGTCTCTTATCAGATACTTTTATTGCTCACTCATCAAAACTATAATTCATTCAAGAGAACGCTACTGCAGCACAATACTTCAGAGTTCATTTTCAGAGAGGGACCGAAAGAGAAAGGGTTGCTACTATGTGGTTGAACAGAAATGTGTTAACTGGATAGAACCGGTAGGCATCCCTTGCCTCGTGGAAAAACTTCCCTGATAAATCCTTTCTGATCTCAGATGGGAAAAGGAGCTTGGTGATAGGGATGAAAAGAACGTAATTTCTGGNATGATGATAAGAACGTAATTTCTGGCGTTACGTCGTGCTGATGGGTGCAAGAGTTTAATGAGGTATATAATTGCCTTGTGCTCTATTTTTGATGCTGAACTAGACGGCATTAGGATAAATACTGTGTTCGACATCCTAATGGAAAGAATTTCATCCGTTGACCAAAAAATTGCATCAGATATTAAAGTGATACTATCAAATTGAAAAAGAACAATTGAAAAAACGACGAATGGTGAGTAAATTTCTGCGCTGATAGATGGTCTAAGTTAGCGAGAAACAAGAAATGTAACAATATCTTTGCATAAATTTCAAAAATATTTCTTTCCAACATCCTTGATGACTTCTTGTAAAGGTCGAAAGTTTCCTAGACGTGATACAATCTACGCACAATCCCCCAATCGGAGGTCGAAATTTACAGTGTGTTTTTGTTTCTACGCGCTCATGCAGAAGATGTTCTGTGTTCATGCATGAAGCAACAAAGCAAGTAAGTCTTTTTGTCAAGAGGTTGAGATAGTTCTATGACATAGGTGTGCGAAAAATTGAGTCTGAATATATTCAATTTTAGAGGAGGCTTGGACAACGGTGAAAAATTGCCATTACACCTCGATCTTCCCACTTTGCAAAGGTTATTGCCACAAATCGATGTTAGCACGTGAGTTTCCTCTTGACCACCTTTAAAGTATTTCTCGTTTTTGTGCTATGGAAAGCCATTCCTCTTCGGTTGCCAACCGTTCCAAATGTCAAGAACTTATAGAATTCCCTTCCTTATTTAAGAGACGGCTTTAAGATGATAGGAATGAACCTAATATGCAAATTCGCCGAAATTGGCCATTTCATGAGCATAAAAATTAAACATTTAGGTGTGGTTTTCATAACTTGGAATAAGCGAATTTAAAAATATTTTTGAATCTATAAACACTGATTGCGACGTTTTAGATTAAATTAAAGTATCACAGTAAGGAGCATATTGAACGACGAAAACTCAGAAAAATACTCTCAGTTGGACCACCAATTTCATCACATGAAAGTATCAAATGCTTCAAGATACTGAATTCCCACAAGGATCATTTTGAAGATTTGTGGGGAATTTTACGGCTTTTCTCGGTTCTGGAGGTTCGGTCGACAAATGCCTTCCAAAGAATCTGCCATGCGATCATACGACTCCATATCGTACTGCTTCTGGATGGTGCAACAATTTGCGTAATCCACATTTTGCCAACGCTTTTGGACCATTGTTGCATTTGCTTCCACCTGCATACGAAGATGGTATTCAACTTTGCACATTTAAATAATAAGCGAAATTGTTAGTGCATCATAACTCAAAACAGCCCTTAGTTCTAGGTGTTACTATAGGTGATCAGCATTTCACTTCGCAATGCATTCTGCTGTTCGTGCTGACCCCAGAACTCACCTTTCGCCCATCTGCTCGCTCTTTTCGGTGTTCTGAAAGTGGTATTCTTCAGTTACACTACCACCTTCTGGCATTGAAAGTGGTAGTGTAACTGATTTTTTCTTTTCATTCGTGTAACTGAAATTTTTTTCTTCTCGACATTTCATTCGTATCTTACGCTGCTGTTTTCATTTGATATATGACCATATTAGTCGAGAGGGTTGGGGAGAGAGGATGAGGGCTTTGTATAAGATAGAATCGGACCAATCGCTTGATGAGCTCATCAAGTTGTTCTTAGGCGTTTTTGCAAATTTCCTTCACAAAAGAATTGCGGCAACTAAATTCTTTCTTATTCATCAGTACTCATGCGTCCATTTGTTTGTGTCCTTCGCCTTTCTGAGAATTTAAACTTCTTTACCGCCAAGGCTAGCTCTACAAAATTTCTCAAGTATAAAGTTTACAACACGACGTCGTCTTTCGCAGTGGCTCGCAATGATCGTTCACTTTGAGAAATGCATGGGATTTAATGACCGGAAGCATTCGCATGTATTTGAACGATCGCTTTTCATTCGACAAGGGTTGGGTTATGAAAAAACCTCTATGCAAGATTTATGTGCTTCGTCGGATAAGAGAAATCCGAAAGCAAAGGTCATTCCAATTGCTTCGACATGTGTCCCCATAACTTTAGTGCCTTTAGGTCGGAGAAAGAAATTTTTATATTCAATTGAGTTCCGGGAAAAGCAGTGTTACTGCCATAAAATTGGTGCGAAGTGAAGACTTTACTTTTGTAAAAAATTTTAAGTTCGAGTCATTTGAAGTTCATTTGGTACCATAGTAGCAAGGAACTGGAAATTTAATTTGCAGCGAATCTCCGAATAAATACAGTCGATTTGTTGCAGGTATCGATGCTCCACGCTCACTATCAGTGAAAGGCGTTCCTCTGCCTTCGGCTCGAGTTATTTCGAATACGATTCACTTTGATCAACCTTTTAATCACGTGAAATTCTCACTCATGTTAATGCAATTTGGACAGTTTCTTGACCACGACATCACTCATTCACCTACTGAACGAGGTTCCCTTACTTTTCACCTTCATAGATATTGCAATAAAACTCCATAGGTAACTTCAACTTCATAAGCACATCATTGCCTTCTAGAGAAACAATTACCTCTAAAAATATCCTCTAGCTTTGGAACTGGAGTAGACTTAAACTCCAGAAGCGGCTTTCACTTCTAAAACAGCGGTGACTGTCATCAAGAAGGCATATTGGGTTCTCGGAAATTTGCGGAAAAAAGTGTTTCGCCTCAAGTTGAGCCAAAACGTGCACCTGAATTATTTCTTTAAAAATCCCTGACATTGAGGTTTTCGGGAGATATTCTGCTGACTTCTTTCGAGCTTGCGTCCTGCTAACAAATGCTACTTGCTGCTTGCTAAGGCTGCTTCAAGACATAACCACATCAACAACCTCGTTTGCTTGTAATAATTGAATAAACGACTCTTTGCAAAGAAAAAAACGTCAAAATTGCAATTCTTTATTTAACGCATCCGATATGTTCACTAGATCAAACTGTTTTTGATCCATTCAGCTGTGCTTTCTGAGTTTTTTGTATCGATTGAGGATATGACAGCTCCTTTTAACGTTAGTTATATATCGTCGTACTGTCTACAATTTGTTGTAGTGCAGAACTTTGTAACAGTAGTCGTGAAGATGTCATTTCTTCTGAATGAACTTAGAAATCGTTCGAAAATTTCTCGTCCATTTTCGCAAAAATTTTTCTTCTGCTCTAAATTTCTCACTGATGACGTGTTGCTGTTGTTAAGGGCCCGATGATGAGATCCTGAATTGTACGAGATGCGATTCACCGAAGACCATTTCTGTGCACTGTATGCCATTACCTGTGCCTGAAGATGATCCTCATTTTCCGACTCATGACGAGAATGGAAAGCAGAGATGTTTACCATTCGCCAGATCCCTTCTTGGTCAACTAACACTCGGTTATAGAAATCAACTCAACCAGGTGATAATGCTACCTCAACGTTATATGTCTACGCTGAATTAGAGAAGCAGTGTTGGTTGTTTTTGCAATAACATTCCATAAACCACAGTAGCTTTCTATAAATTCAAGAGGAAAGAGGTGCTTTAGATATGCAAATAAGTGCTATCTGTATTTATCAGTTTTATATGTACTACGTGTTGAAAAGTGCCTAGGAAAGGGTTCAAAAATACTAAAGATCAGAGCAAGAGTAAAAAGGAGTTTCACTTCACTCTGAAATGCCATCTGCAGTCGACGGAAATGCACTATATCTTTTAACAACCAAAACGCGCTCATGCAACGAGTAGATTGTGCCTATTTCAATGTATGCGTTAGTGCGCAAAACGGAATAATAAAATTTATATCCATCATTGCGCTTAATGTTTATTTCGTTTATGCTTGTATATACAAAATATTTATGCTTGTACCCACCTCTCTTGTCTACATTTTCCCCTTATCAGTTAATCAGTTTAGCTAACATCATACATCGACGGTTCGGTAGTATACGGTTCAACGGAATGTGAAGCTGCCGAACTCCGAATGTTCGAAGGGGGTCGCTTGAATTCCACAAATCTCGGATCTCATAATCCGTGAGTGTTCATGTCTAAATATTTTCCTGTCAACATATAGAATTACCTCTGTTATGTGGCATAAGAGTGAACATCGGCTCGAAACATATTTGAACATCTACTTTTTTCACTGCACATGGAAGAGCATGAAGTAGGGAGTGTAGAGCGTGTGTTCTTCAGCCATGTTTTTCTCTTTTTACTTGTTTTGATGAACATATAAATGCCATTATTCCGACGTCCGCGAATGAAACAGTGAATCAAACGATGTCAATGCGGCAGATTAGTGTGTGAGATTCCGAGACTCTTAATGAGCATGTTCGAAAGAGTTTTAAGATATGAGAGAGGATTTGTGCTCACTTGCCAGTCTATGAGCTGGAAATGGTTTACATAGGGCGCGATTGGTTGGCAATGGATTGTTGATCATGCGCTGTTGTTCGAAATGCTCTCAGCTTGTCGAAACATTTGCGATAAGACCGATAAATCCACAGTTGTCAGTCTTTTGAACAATCAGAAACGATTAATTTTAAGGTCGAATATCCCCCAAAGCTCTCTCTGATGTTTCATTCTTATCTCTAAAATCGATCCTAACGGCACTAAAGCATAAAATTTTAAGTCTGACTTGAGTTTTGTTTCAAAAACATTTCCAGTGAAGCGTTGCCTCAAGGTGATCAAGAACAGGACTGTCGATCGGCACCAAAACATCCGTGCTTCGTTGCTGGAGACGAAAGGAATAGTCATCAACCTGGTCTCACTACTTTACACAATATCTTCCTTCGTGAGCACAACCGTATTGCTCGGCAACTCGAAGCTCTCAATCCATTCTGGGATGACGAAAAGATCTATCAGGTTGGTGTCCTAATGAATTATGGAATGAAGTTAAACGAATTCGAGCATGACCAAATCAAGTATAAGTTAGGAGTTTGTTCTGAGGAATGGTGCTTTATAATATCGTTCGGGATGCAAGCGAGTAATGAACCAAAGCCGTGTGTGCCTGGGCGCCATTAACCGCTCGGCTATGTGCACCTAATTCATGGGTCGATTTTGAAATTGTCCACTATTATTAACTGCTTAATATTTTCCGTAGTGTACTTACCAATAGGCTCGTCCACGATACTTTTCTTACCATTCAGACATGAAAAAATTAATTCTTGTCACTGCTGATGTTAATGTCGACGCCATTTTGCAGGAGACTCGTCGAATCGTCAGCGCTGAAATCCAGCATATTGTATATAATGAATTCATTCCTAAACTGCTCGGGAATAGCATGATAGCGGAATATAATCTTGCACCGCTTAAAGATGGATATTTCACAGGTAAAGTCATATTTTCAAGATCATTGTTGTTTATAAATTAGTGACATTTAAGCCATTTTTTCGCTCTCAAATGTTTTGGTTCGAAACAAAGAAATAAGTTCAGCAATCTTCGATGAGGAAGAGAAATATGAAAATCATTTTTAACTGTGGACTACCTCCCCCCCTCCTTTCCTCGTTTACTTCATCCGTATCCTTCTCCCTTCCTTTCCTTTTTCATGATCCAGTTCAGTCGGCAAAAAAACATAGTCTAATCTTTTCGTAAAAAACGACGGCAGTGAAACTTTTCCAACGAAAATTGACTTCTGTTTCTCAGGTCTGAGGAACAAACTTTCGATCTAGAACCATTTCCAACTTTTTGCGCTATGTAAAGTTTAAAGAGTCAGTAGGTATCACCAATTTAGTCGTGTGAAGTGCTTTTTCAAGATATTTAGCGATAATACTGGTGTTACTTTTAAGAAAATGAATAAGTGATTTGAATCTGTCGGTCTCTGAGGGATCGAAATCCCGTTCGAACCAGTCGTTTTAATGTTTTTATTTCTTTGTTTTTCTCGTCAATGAAGCAAAAACAACTACGGTTCCTGGTTAAGGCTACGACCCAACATGCGATGCATCTATTTCACATCCATTCGCAACGGCAGCATTTCGTTTCGGGCATACATTAGTGCGACGATTCTTCAATAGGTACGATATGCTCTATCGTAATCACACAACACCGGTTGATCTCGTCGAGAATTTCAACAGTGTTGAAGCGATCTACGATGAACATAAAGGTACAGTTTATTTTTTGATGAATTTGCCAGTTTTTGTTACTTCTCATGTAGTTGATGTTTTTTGTTACTCAAATTGCCTTCTTCCGGCTTTTGTAACAGACGAAGAATACTGCTGAAACTTTCTAGATTTCATCCATGGTAGCTAGAGAAAGCAAGAGATAGTATTTCAGTTCAGTGACCACCCCCCTCCCCCCTCCTCCCCACCTTCCTCACCGCTCTTTTCCTTCCCCGTCACATCATTTCGAAACACGATAGTATCCGACCAGCAAAAAAGTGAAGTTTTATAGAATTCGAGATTTGACAATGAAACTACCTAACAACTTAGAAGTGCTTACGAAAATCTCATCAAATAACAGCATTTTTAAGTTGATTTCCGCACCTATTTGCAGGTGGAATTGATAGCTTGTTGGTGGGACTGCTCGGTACACCTACGATGGCATTTGATCGCTTTGTGACAAATGCACTACGTAATCACCTCTTTGGACGACGTGGAGAGCCATTATCTGGAATGGATCTTATCTCGTTGAATATCCTTCGTGCTCGAGATCATGGAGTGCAACCGTACAACGCTTTCAGGTGACAGTTTTGATGACAACTCACTTTGCTTAAACTTGCTCATTAAGTTTGTTGGGAAGTTTTATTTTTTGTTGAGAGGGTTTAATTCACATTCACTATAAAATCATAAATAATTCTAGTACAGAGATATAACTGCTGCAAATATTTATATCATACCAGTTTATATCCTGTCGTAATCATGAAGAGGTATCATTGAAAAATGAACGAGGGTCAAAATGGACAACATACGGTATGAGAATTTAGCAGGAAACAAACAGTAAAGATTATTGTATCATCAGAATCTACAATGCAATGAAATAAGCTTAGTTCATTTAATATGTAAACATTAATGCACAATTTGTTTTCTGAAAGCATTTTGTGGTTGATTCTTTGCTATATATCATTTTCTGAATTTATTGAGGACTGAGTTATCAGTTTTCGATTCAACGAATACGCGTAGACTTATTTATTTCGTGCACAGAAAATTTTCTCATTTGGTTTCTCGCTGAATTTATCCAAAATAAAAATACATAAGAGAGTCCATTAGGAGAATTTCTTATTTCATTCTCGTGAAGAAAAAAGTATAGCGGTGACTGAGTGACCACACATCCTGCTAATAATCCCTTTCCTTTCTTCGTCCCATCTTTTCTATCCTTTCTGATTAGAATCGAAAATTTGCAGAGAGTTTTGTGGTTTACGTCGTGCTCATCGGTTCGAAGATTTGACGACAGAAATGGACGAGACAGCTATTGCAGCACTGCGAAACGTGTACCTTAGCGTTGAAGACATTGATCTCTTTCCGGGTCTTCTCTCAGAGCGTCCGATGAAGGGTTTCTTTCATGTTTTTTGTGTTTGCCCAAAAATAGTGCGGTTTTCATAGAACTGTTTTTGGAGACTAAAGTATAGTTCTGAGTGCTCATCGTATCACTCTCGGGTACGGGATGTTGTAGACCATTGAATGAGGCCGAAGAGGGAAGTAAGGAAACTAGAAACGAAGGAATGTTGGAAGATGTTGCACTGAAGCTGAGCCCTGAATATCCTGAACATGCAAATTTTTGACTTCAGCGTGAAAAATTGAGTAAGTTCGTTTTTGTTCACTGCTTGAAGACGGCAGAAGAATGTCTTATATGAGTTGAGGCCATTACCGGTCTAAGGAGACAGTAATAACCCTGAAAAAGATTCTCTTTCAGTAATATCTCTTTGAAAATCCAAGGGGAGAGGCAGGGAGTGCAATCTCTGTAAAAGTTTCAGTTGTTGAGAGATGTCCTTTTACTCGCCTAATCCGACCCTCCACCCTCTCATTGGCTAGTTCCTATATCATTGAACTTCAATTTAAAACACGATATAATCTCATCCATTTTATACTGATAAAGCGCAATATTATTTCAGGAGCGTTGATGCCTCCAACGATGGCATGTATTATTGCCGAGCAATTTCAGAGATCTAAGAAATGCGATCGCTTTTTCTACGAGAATGATTTGGCTGAGACAAAATTCACGAAAGGTTTTTGAAATTATTAACTGTTGATTGGCTGTTAGATACTGTTATTACAGCTTCATGGTTTTTCAGAGTTGTTAACGATCCCACAAATTTGAGTTAGATATATTTGATATGAATACAATTGAACGCTAAAGGTAGACCGTAATATATTCACACAAGAAACTTGAATTCACTTAAGAAGATTGTGTGGGGACAATTAGTGAAGAGTTCAGACACGGCTAAAATTTGAAAATTTGTAGGGGAATTCAAATATTTCCTCAACTTTCCAACTGGATGAGCATCGTTGTTAAAAAGACTTATAAATATTTTTCTTCCATGCATTTTCTGAAATAAATATGTGGAATGATGAAGGAAATTGCATTTTCTCTGGATATAAGACTGATTATTTTTTATGAAAGTCGGAATGCTTGAAATTTAATATAGAGTAGTTGAAATTTTTTACTTTTTGCTTTGTATTCAAAGCGAGACAAATATCTTCAATATTATGAAGCAAAATTAGTGATTATTTTAAGATACGCCGCTAATTCTCATTCAATTACGTTTATATATTCCTTGTTCCTTCATCATAAACCTTTCTTCGCCGATATATTTCTTCTCCTTCAACAAATTTTGAAATGGCTATTGCCTTTATTTGATTTAAATCGTATGTCATTCATTAATTATAATTGAGTATCATGAAAGATTGCAGATCAATTGAACGAAATCAGGAAAATATCACTGGGTGGAATTCTATGTGCAAATGCGCCAACGTTGATGAAAATACAGCCTGATGTTTTCGCCTTACCTGATGAACTCGTGTGAGTGTTCGCCTCATTATAAAAATAAACCCTTAAATTCATTATTGCATTATGATGATGAGTGCAATGCGGGGCCGCAGTCTTCAATTCATCTACGAGTTTAGTGAAAGGATTATAAGGGTCCCTGCCCTCGCCAATCGTAATGTGCAGAGGAACAGCCGAGTGTTATTTGGGTACCTAAGGATTGCTATATTCAGTCTTGAGAGGTTTATGGATGTGAAAACATTATAAGGAAGCAGTGGAATAACACCAACAGTGAAACATAAACGTAGACAGCGCAGTTGTATAGAATATAGTTAGGCATGAAATACGTTGGTTGGAGACTTATGAGATGTCTGTCAATGAGAGAAAATGTTTGAGAAAAACCAACAAGTTAGATGGAAGTTGTGACCTCCGAACCAAAATAACCTTTTGGAAGTGTTAGCAGGGCTAGTTTTACTGGAAACACCGTAAATTTTGAGTCGAATCTACCAAACTCAGTTTTCGCAAAATGTTGAAGAATCTCCGGTAGAAATATCTAAAAAAAAGAGGGATATTTCGCTGGTATCTGCGTTTAGAAAAAATTCCTTAGGTCACAGTTGACTCTATTCCTTTGCCACTAATTTCTATCTGATCAGGTAAAGGCCTCAAGTAGTGACAAACTACTCAAAAAAAGTCTGCGAGACACTAAAATGTGCTGAATATTGTACTCCAACTTGTGTAATAAGCTAATTGGCACCAATGAAAAGTGCGGTAAACTGGGGGGTGGGGGGGGGGGGGGGGGNAGGCCTCAAGTAGTGACAAACTACTCAAAAAAAGTCTGCGAGACACTAAAATGTGCTGAATATTGTACTCCAACTTGTGTAATAAGCTAATTGGCACCAATGAAAAGTGCGGTAAACTGGGGGGTGGGGGGGGGGGGGCACATCCAATTTTATAGACAAATGGGCAAACGGCAAATTCGTTTCCCATCTGTCCTACTGCGGTCTTTAATTGAAATTCACTGAGCAAAAGAGTCGTCAACAATTTGGCTAATTAATTGCTAATCTACAATGCAAACGAGTGAAGAAGTAAATGCATCCATGCCTGCATTGGCGAACAGCTGTGACTCTCATTTTTTGTTGAAAGTGCAATTTGGAAT
This sequence comes from Toxascaris leonina, assembly GCA_022844705.1. Classification (NCBI taxonomy): domain Eukaryota; kingdom Metazoa; phylum Nematoda; class Chromadorea; order Rhabditida; family Ascarididae; genus Toxascaris; species Toxascaris leonina. The sequence continues at coordinate 13,847 of JAARMF010003137.1, forward strand.
CAACTGAGCATGAGGGTTTGATAAGGAAAAATTTATGATAATTGAAATATATAATGGCATCTTTAGGCGAATCGTTCATAAATCTGTAATATTCTCAAAATCATCGTGCGTGTTTTGACCGGTTTCATAATCCGTCTTTTCTATGGATTGACCACGTTTACATGTACTCTAATATTTGATTTCAGGAATGCTCAAGTGCCATGTGGAGATTTCCCGTCATTGGATCTTTCAAAGTGGATTGATAGACGTATGTGATTTTAGAAGATTTTCATACAACAATTGGGTGACAATAATACACCTTTTCTTACTACTTCCACGACAATGAAAACAAACTGTGACATTGCAGGAAGACAGTTCTGTTGTAACGCAATGTATAAATTCTCTATCTGCGTTCAGTGATTGTCAACTTCCTAACTCCCTTTCCTTTACCGTCAAATATCAGAGTTCTGTGGATTCACTTCCATAGTCAATTCGACTCCTTTCGGTTGTAAGACTCGAGTCAATTCGAGCATTCCAACAATTTTGAACATTTGGTTACCGGCCGTCCTAATTTAGATAACGAATGAATTTTTTTGTTATATCTGACCCCGAAGTTCCTCATCACTACCTATGAAGTTATGAATATTCGTAGGTTTGGCAAAATTACATCTGCTGCATTAAATTGTAGAATTTAATGCAAATCGGAGTGCCTCAATAGTTAATATCTAGATCAAGGTGATTTAACTTCCTCAAATCGTGCTGTGCTGATTTCAAAGGTTTCTTGCAGTTTTTAAGCGCTTCGATCCATATAGATTTCATTATCCATCATTTTGTCGGTCGCAGAAACTGTATCCATGAGAGTCGAAGTGAATGCTTTTTTGGTTCAATATATCACTGCTGCCTCTCTCCCTCATAATTGACGTATTTTGCAGCTGTTTGTTACATCGGAAAAGAAGAAATCCCACGAGGACGAACGAAACGTCGCTCACCATGCCAATCATGTACATGCACTGCAAATGGGGTTTGCATTCTTTCCGCTTTTCTGCAAATTTTGAGCATTTTTATGAAGAAAGTATACGCGAAGTGATGATAGTTGGAGTGCACACAGTTATCCTCACAAAAGTTCCACGTTTAATCGATCGGTGGAGTGTCACTGATGGGACTCCATACTTCTCGATCGGTAAAGTCGGTCATCCCCCTCTTTCTTTACTTCTTTGCCTGCTAGGGACTCCTATCTAAGAATCGCTTCTGGCAACGGATGAATGTCTTCTCAAGCATTTTTTCATCAGTGATGAGCCAGCATGAGCTCATCACATCCGTTGAGCATTAAAAGTTTCCCGTTGTCGGGCTCTTTATTTGTTGTCGTGTCTTATAGATTCCCGAATACAAGGAATAATTTTTCAGCCGAAATGTAGTACAATAACGGTGGGCAACTGTGACAAGCTTCTCGATATGTTCATGTTTGCTGATATCATAGAGGTGAGTGTGTTATATTAAACTGGAAGTGTTATATTCTATTGAAGGCGTGTTATATTTTATTGCAGTTGGATAGGCAATGCTATATTGCCTGTGGGAATCTGGCACGTATTCACTCAAGAATCACGAGCAAATTGGTTGTTATGAGAGAGTATTTGTAATTAGAGCTTTGTGTAGTGATTTCGATCGCAAGAGCATATGGGCATTTCAGAAAAAGAAAAGTCGTCGTTCGTGGGTCATAAAGAAAGTGAGCCATTTTTGAATCTTTCGAGCTCTGCGACCCTTCGAGGTGTTTGGAGCAAGCTCGACTAGTGAATTCATTACTATCGAAAAAATCGCGAAGGAAAATTTTCTTATCGCAAATTTTTTAACCGCTCAGAACGAGAAATTCTTATTCCTCCCTACTCCCCTATCTCCAACCAGATCATTGATCTTGATCTGGCCTAGATCATTGATCTGGCTTATAACGTTTGACCACAACGCCTCGTATTCAGCCTCATCATTTTTCCTGCCCTCCCTCTAAACCCACATTCCATTGTTTTCGGATCCTTTGTATGAGCAGTCGTGGCCTCGGAAACCCTGGATATTGGAATCTCAGAACTTCAGCAAAACCTCGATTGCCATCTACGATGAACGAAACCGATATCTTTTCGAACCTTCTATCTTGGGCGGTCCCAATAGACAGTACAGCATATGGTACAACAGATATTGTACTCTTGCGTCTATGGGAGAATAATTGCAGTGAGCCTCGTTTTCGTCTGTTCAGGGGAAGTCCGAGCTTCCATACGGGTCAACTTAGATTTTCATGTTTTATTTACTTGGCCGTTTGATTCCCGCGCTGCCACCCGATAAATGATTATTGAAGTAATCGTAAAAATTTGGTTGATCATTGTGCTCAAGCGTCCGTATTCAGCGAACATTCTTTGTCGAAATCTCTACCAGTGGAAGTAGAAATGCACTGAATTTAGTTCAGTCGTATTCTTTTGATAAAAATGTAATGTGTTCCACGAGCATACACTATCTATACTTCTCCCAAGTTCAATTCATCCTATTTTTTAAGCAATTGTTGCCATTGTTGCTGCACTGTTTTTTCGTTTCCCTTTCCTTCCTCCTTATTCCTTCCTCACCCATCTCATCCCTTCATCTTTTCGTCTTCCAGAAAAATACTGCTACTCAGTTTTTCACTCTTAGTTCTCTCGAATATCAACTTTGCCACCTTCATTTGAATGATACATTATTTATTGCAGGATACGGCATGCATTGTGCAATGCGCCCCGATGATAAACAAGAGAGCTGGACGCCTTTAAGTCGTCGGCATTCGCGCTCTTTTATGAACTTATATTGTAAATTCTTACAGGGGGGTGAAAAACGATGAGTCTCGAGTATCCAAAAGTCTCGATGACTAAGCTGAGCATATTTTCAGTTGGACTACAAATTGGAAGAAAGCGAAAACCACACAAAGTTTTGAGGAACATTTGAGGAACAATAGGAAGTGCTATACCAAACTCTCTTTTCATCTAGCATAATGCAGCGCATTTGAACAATTCGCTTTGTATGGGACTTTTATATGGAAAAGTAACGTTTATATTAAAGAAAATGGGAATGGGAGAGAATATTAATTTCTTTTATCTAATGCTTTCACTCAATGCCTTTCTAGATAGGTTTTTTCGCTGTTCTTAGCGTGCTTAGTTTTATTGTTTTTGAAAGTCAGTAGGGAAATTATATGACTGCCTGCAATGTGCAATAGATCAATCGATTGAAACCTCTGCAGGGACGTTATGGGGGGCCTTTTAAAGAATATAGGAAGTTCTTGGGAATTCTAGGAGAAAATTCAGAACTTTTTGAGAGAACCCTGCGAGTGCTTTTTGAAATCGAGACTTGTGGGAGGTAACTGAAGTACTTAAAGTGCCTTGTGTTTCGACAGTAAAGTGTGCCTATGGCAATGATAGGGCAGCTAAGAAAGCCTATTTATGAAAATACTTCTGTTGTATTTCATGCCTTTTTCCTTCTTTTTTTTCCGGTTTAGTATCCGTTTAGTTCCTTCTTTCATTGCGCATCACTGCCATTTCTGTTAGTTGTTCGCTGATTACCATAATTTTTGAAAGGTTCTTGGACGTAGTTTAACGTTATTCTTGGAGGATCGATAAATGTGTCACACCCTAATTTTCCAGAAAATCTTGGCTGTTGGAAGTTATCTTCAGAGATGAACGATATTTATTTTTCATGTTTTGATAATAACAGTTTTCCAATCTCAGTGCTAGTAGGTGAGTAAAACACTAATAAATCGTGCATAAAAAGTCTTTTTGGCTTGAGTTTCGTTTTTGTATATATTTCATCAATGGTTTTAGGCATATTTGATCTCTGAGCGACTGTTTGTCTAACAAGTTAAAACTTAGAAAGCGCATATCATGCCAGCCAACCTGACGTGCCAACCTGACGTGCTTTTTCAGCTATTTTATTGTCTTCGATAGGGCGAGCGAGAAAACTTGGCGATGACCTTTACCCCATCGCTAGTTTCGTAACTGGTTGATCGAATATGAGAGGAAACACCACTAGGTCGGAATAATTTTTAGTGCTAAACTTTGGATATTGATAAAGCAACTAAATGAACTACTGAACAGTTGAAGTTGTGTTAAATATAGCCGTTCATTGGTTATTTGTTAACCAAAATCAATAATTGAGCAATTGATGAAATTTTCTTTGCTGGAGGTGAAATCTTCTAGCTCAAGCCTATACTACACTTTGAAGTAGCAACTCTTGCTTCCTTGCTTTGAATATTATATGGTGCAATTCATATCACGGTTATTATTATTTACTTTCAATGTTTATATATTATCAAGTCTGTGCAACTTTCTCTCTTCATAGTTGTTAGTCTTCAACATAACTCAATGGAACATTGCTAGCGTATTGCTTTAAAACATAGCTATAGAGCTTTACGCTGTTTCCTCATCGGTGGTTATCCTCTAGTGATAAGCAGTTGCATAATGTCACAAACCAAGCAATGAACCGTAAAATAGCCATAAGCTTTCGATAGGTATAGTTTAGAGCATTTTGTGACAAACATTGACCACCGAGAAATAGTGGCATGCAAATACTAGAAATCAGGCATCCACTTAGAAGACTGAAATCTCGGATAGCTTTGAAAAAATTTGAACGTCGCCAAATGCGTGCAGAAATTCGCAAAAAGAAGCTCATTGTGTGGCTATATCCTAGCTTACTGAAGCTCGACCATTGTGAATCACCATTCATTCCACCAGGTGCAGTGTGCGTAATTTTTGGAAGTTGACTTATTTTGCTTCCTCTCTCAGTGTCTCTCAGGTGAATTATTTTGGGTACTTTTCATCTATACGTTCATAATGACACATTATGAAGCACCGTTTTCTTTTTCCCTTCTTTGGGCGCAATCCCTGTGGGTCGCGAAGGTTTTTTCTCCATTCATCGATAGTGCTTCCCTGTAATGGTTTTAGAAATTTTTAACATAGGAAGAAGCGTCTACCTTACTAAAAAGTAAGTGATCTTGACTGAGGCAGTGATTGGTATATTCACTGCGCTGCCAAGAAGATTCATTTCAACGATACAACCGAGCACCACTAATTGATGTTTGAACTTGCTTCCGCTTCTCATTTCAAAGATAAACGGGTTACAGCGATGATAAGCCAAATAGAAAAATATCAAAATTTCTTGAAAAAGAGTATGATACGATCAGTGCCATCGTCACAATTGAAAATCCGACGACCATTTTCATCAACATAATCCACATGTTTAATCTCATTGTAGACGTTGTATCCAGCCTTCCGCAATAATCGTTGATTCTCGATTGAACTTGCCTCGCTGATAATGCCTAAAGGGTAGAATCCAGAACTCATGTAAAAGATTCAAGACTGGATGACAATGGATTATAAATTAGACTGAGTTAGGGATAGAAACTTGGGAAGCAAGAGTTTTTTATCTGTCTCTTCAATCGGGTCCTGTGCCAATTTCCGCTCATGTCCTAAACTGTGGAGGTTCTGCTCATTACTGAGTCTGTCAGTTCCGAAATGAAGTTGCAAATTTGGTGCAAAGGTGATAACTACTCGTCCATCCATAGAGATGGTCGCCAGGATCATTGCAGCAAAAAACAGCCTTCTAAATGAATATGTGCGCCTGCAGGCATTCGTTGTTTGCATGGTTATCTAAACTTTTAAATGGCGCATAACGGAATTTTAACCTTGGACATCCAATCGGCGAATGCTGTGTTCATCAAGTAGATGAGAAAGAAGAAAAGTGGCTATCCCCTTCCGCATGTGCTGCTGTTTCACTGATGTCATCTCTCGAGTCACAACACGACGTACATTTCTATCGACCATCTCCCAGAATCCTTTCTTCGTCAATTCGAGTAAATCAGTAATGATTCGTGCTTTTGGTGGTAAATCTATTGCTTCTGCAATGTTACGCATTCAGCATAGCATTATGCACCAAGATGCGGAACTGCATTCTACGGCGTACAGCAGATGAATTCCATCAACTTAGTTTTTGTTGTTCGTCGGTAGAAACCATCAGACAAAATGAATGCTTAAGAATGCATAAATGTGACATCGTCGTTGTGGTTTTTCGAAGGTTCCAAATAATCCGAGTGGAACGTTTCTGAATATTTCGGAGGCAAAAAAGCAATATCTGAAGCTACTGATGTTTTCAACATTGGCTGGTTAATATATAGATTAATCTGAATCAGCAGCATAGTAACAAGAACTAGATGTTGTATCCACCTTCTGGGCGATCTTCCCTTCCCGCAACACCAAACAGACGCACAGCAGCCAACTCTTTAGAACGGGCCTCGGTTACTATGCATGAAAGTCCGTGTGGTATGGATTTTTCAGCGGTGATCGTCACGAGTGGTTTCGCTTCTTCAGGTGTCATTCCCAATGCCTGAAAACACTTGATTCAATTTGCTCCATATTTTAGATTTACATAAAAACGTTCGTCTTTAATCGATATGTGCTTTATACCACTATCAAAAGCTACTAGATGGTATTTACTTGTGAGGTATGAGGTTCAAATTGTACATGTGGTATTTGTGGAATGACGTACTGTACATTACACAGCTGGTGCGAACAGGTGAGTGATCGTTGCAGAAGTGATTTTCTTTATAAGAGGAACTGTAGGAATAAAAAGCCGAAGGTTTAAGGATTCAAGGAGTTCGAACATGAAATATTAGGTGTGATATTTACTGATAAAAGGTGCTCTGTTATCATCATGATGTTTTTGTATCATTCTCTGTCTGTTTTGATAACAGTGCTAAACTTCGAATGAAATAAAATAGACTTACTCGACAATGTGGCTCAGTGAAGGTGAAAACGTTTATTAGGAAATCAACGATTCGGCCGATATCGTTAGGTCTAGCCGGCTCGATAATGAAGGTCTCATGGCTGTTATAGATAACTGGTTGTGCCACCCAATTGGAACCTGTATTTGGGACTTCTCGTTCGAAAAGTTTCTATAAGTGCGGTTATAGGACTTTTCCCATAAATTCTTTACAAGCGTCAATATTTTCTGGAAAAACTTTTTGACGTCGACTCGAAGTGTAAAAACATCGAACATGATAGGAATAACTACATCACAACAGTGTTTCCCTGAATAAAAATGTAGTGCTTATATTACATAATGAACAACTCTCCTGGAATGCCAACGACAGTTTCAGCTAAAGTACGCAGAATAGCGATGCCACTTCATGAAACACAGCTGATGGCATTGCTAGCTTAACGAAGAAACACTTTTNACAGTTTCAGCTAAAGTACGCAGAATAGCGATGCCACTTCATGAAACACAGCTGATGGCATTGCTAGCTTAACGAAGAAACACTTTTTATGTTCGATTCATTGAGTCTGAAAAATTGACGAAAAATTAATTATTCAGTTCTGAAATATCTAAACAGAATGCAATTATGAACGATATTGGTTAGTGGAATATAAAACCTACAATGTTTCATAGTGAGGGCTCGATGTGCTCTAATTTGGAGTGTCGACAATATTCGCATCGGAATTGCCATCATTAACGATGTCCTGAAATGGGAATTTCTTTGTTAGCGAAACACTGTTGGGAACGTTTGATTTTGCTTTCATTCAAATCGACGAATAGATTCTTCCGAATTGACCGACAGTAATTTTCGGCACCATTTATTGTTCGAACTATCGAATATTTGAAGTGATTATGCAACGCAAAGCGACTGGATCAATTTTTCTTTTTGCTGTTTGTAAAGTGTCATCCGTCCAATCCAACGAGTTAAGGTGGGATATGACTATCCTGTAAAATTCAACTAGTTCAATCATCGCAATTGCTATCAGCTGCTGTTTCAACTTAAGAATGTTGGATGATTTGGATTCACATCAGTGAACAGGTTTAGTGCTATACTTAAGCCTAGATGAAAATAGAGCGGTCGTATCAATGTTTTCCAACTATATGCTCAGAAAAACTGAAAAATTTTCTGATCAACGCATCAAGTTGAGATATGGAGATCGGAAATATTCAGTCCATCGTCGTTTGCAACCAGCAGAAGGGTGTTGACTAAAGATTGGAGAATTTAACCTCAACGACCTATCCACAATTATGCCCTCGACTTATCTGATGATACACTAAGTATCAATATCAAAACCCAAGAATCACTGACAAAAGAACAACGCAACAAATTCGATTTTCTTCTACAACCTTAACTCATATGACAGTTTCAACCCATTAAATTCATTAGCAGCGCATGATGTTTTCATTGAGTGGGTATGATTGAACAACGTAAGTGACACTAT
>JAARMF010003138.1:0-13101 GCA_022844705.1 Toxascaris leonina
ACAAATTTAAATGTTGGCATATGTATCAATATAAACACAAGCATAGATATAACTGCAAATATAACGATGAACACCAACGTGGATATAAATATAGATGTCGATATCAATGTGGATATAACAAGTCGACGAGGGATAAGAAATGTATAAATGAGCATGAAAAGGTAGATGTAAGCCAAACAAGTAAATGCGGATATAAATGCAAATATAACTGCGAATGAAAGTAACTTGGCATTAATAAACAAAGTCAGTAAATGAACAAAGATGAATGCACAATTATAAATATAATAAGTAGAAGTCTACATGAATAAAAATATAGATGAACGAATACAAATATGAGTAAATTACTAAAAATAAAAGTGAGTCAATATAAAGATCACGTAATTGCAATAAATACAAACACATGAGTTGAAACACGGACATGGATTAAAATAAAGCAAGTAAATGTAATAAAGTAATGAATGGGTATGAATATAAAGATGAATGGAATACAAATATAATTATGAATAAAAGAAGCGAATGTCCAAATCTGAAAACTTCAAGGGAAAACTCCAAGACATACAAAGGCGGTCTGAATGCCAGTTTAAACTAAAATAGAAGAGTGAATATAAGGAATGAATACAAATGAGTAAAGGACAACCTGGCACCAGAATGTGGCTGCTGCTCCTCATGAGGCCCGCAAGCCATGCGACTTCCACCTCCCTCTGGCGCACTGTGGCTTTCGACGCGCCAATGCAGCGCTCCTTCTTATGCGCTGCTACGAATGTCTGAAATGATATCACCAAAAATCTCAATCATTGTCTTCCTGCGTCATTGTGAGATGCTGGAAGCTTCAAATGATCGCATTCGAGAAGGCACATGATTTGTCAGAAACACGACATCAAGTTAAGTTTTCATTGGTTCGACATGTTATTTAGGGGAGTGTTTAAGGAGAGATAAATCATTGGAAGACTCCTTACGTCCAATTTGGCGTGGATAAATACATTCTCATTTTGCATTATGGGGACAAGTGCTGTTCTTCGTATATCAGTGTCCGCAAGAGAAGTATGAAGTGGAAGTGAGCGAGAAGGATCATCGGAATCCCAGGTCTCATAGATTCCTTTCGAAGCATCTAAAAATATGGGAACAACGGAAATGCAATGATGGAAAACAAGTTATCGCGACGTACCTTAATGTTGGCTGCAGATATTTCAGGAGGCACTACAAGATGATGCCCACATGTGCCACAGAACGCTGAAAATGCACAGCAGTAATAACTCGTTTCCCTGATTCCGATTTCTCACAAATGATTACGTGGATGTGAATGAAACTCTACTTCAGACGGCAGAAAGCCGAGGATTCAAATCCCACCGCCGAAAAGCGTTTCATCTCGCCATGTAACAGTAGTAAATGGTGAAAATGAATTGGCTATTTGCAACTTCACTGTTCTTTACAATATGAGCACAACGGAGTATGAGTCCAGAGGATCAAATACAGCACATATGAACTTGCCTAGAAATAAGAAAACGGAAAAGGCAAATACCATATGAGGAAGAGAGCAAAAAAAGCAGCTCACCGTCCAGAATGTGCGACCGGGCTAATGCGACATGTTTTCTCCATGCGGCGACGGTCTCGAACTCTCGTTCCGGAACGCCGCAATGTGCCAAGCGGCACACTGAAAAACAGGATTGAGCACTCTTCATGTTTTAGAATGCACACCAAAGCTCTGCTATGGTCATCAGCAAAACTCCTCGTCAGTTTACTGCCATGTCTCAAAATTCACACTTCCGACCCTTCATCAAAGCAACTCGTTTGCTTAAGCAGCTGATTCTGCTTCAGCAATCATAATGTTTCGAGCATTTCGTAGTTTTTTTTTTTTTAAACAGGGCATCGAAAACTAATAGAGACGTTAAGTAATGGTAACATCAGTCATTTTGAACTGCACATTACGTGCTACAGACAACCTTTATCATTTTAAATCACACACCACGTACTACAGTCCACCTCGAAGAGAACGAAATAGGGGATTTCGGAATGAGAACGGAAAATACGTATGAGTGAAACACTCACTTATTTTATTGTCGCGTACAATGTACGGCGGTGTAGCTGGTGCTATCAGCTCGGCTTTCATATGGGCCGGCAGCATTGTTATATCAGCCGGTTTGAACTCCGGCTGCTTCATTGATGATCTTCTCCGAGGCGCTCGCTCTGCAGGCGCGCTCGCTCCTGATCGTGGGCGCCTACAATAATATGCAATGCCATGCTTGCGTTCGAATACGTAATCACAGACTAAGCAAAAATGTTTTGTGACAACCTAGTATGCAAAGGCATGGATCTGATTGTCTGTCTGCTCGTAGGCCAATTTTAATACAGAACCCGATGTGCATATATGAAATTCAACAGTGACAATGTACCACATAACGAGAATTCCTATTTGGTGCTTCAATTCCGCTTGATTTAGAACAGCAATCATACCATTCACAACTTTAAACTGCACACATCACTGCCAGCTGAACCAGTGGACGATAATTTCTATATGGTGTGGAAGAATCGGTGTCAGATAAATGGAATACGCCACAGAGGCCAAACTAATCAAAGAGGAGTCACTAACAGCATTTGACGATAACGGGCAGCCAGGTCGCTTTCCCACTGCCTCCTCTCATAACTGTCCTCCACTGGGACCTCGTTCCCCTCCTCCTCATCTAGCGCCGGTTCCTTTTCTCCCAGGTCAGCTTGCTCCTCACGGCTCACGCTGTTCTCACCGGTGGCCAATTTGCCGTCCATTATTTCCCTTTCCATCTCATTGCCGGTTTCAGCTTTCTGTATGACGGCGATTTCTTTGACGAGGCGTTCCCCGACTCGTCGCATCACTGCGTTTTCCGGCAAAGCTTTCACCGGTGAGATGGTTCGTGGTTGCTCTCCGCCCGTATAGCTGGTGCTGGGCTCCAGCTCGCGGACTACAGATTCGGACCACTGCAATGAGAAACACATCAGCTTGAAGGCAACCTCCACCTATTGATTTATGCAAGTGATACTATCTCCAAATTTACAGTAACTTTGTATTAGCACACAGTGCAGGCATATCTCCGGGATCTAAATTCTTAGATTTCGAGATTCCACTGTTACAAATGCAAACAGTACAGTGATACTGCCATATGCAAACAACGTAATAAGCTATGAAGTGGAATATACTAACTGGTGCAATCGGTCGTCCTATGAGCGCAACGAACTCTCCTCCTTGAATTGCCGCGGTGAACATCGGCCCACTGTGGCCGTACATGGAGCAGTCGTGACGGTCCAGGTCCCAGATAATCAACTGCGCTCCTTTCAGCCGGCAAGCGGCCTCGAGCAGCAGCGGATGCGGGTGACGCTCTACTGCCTCGGTGACTATAACAAATCCAGGTTAATTGTACAATAATTCGTCGCATGGGAGGCCAGATGGTGAAATTTGGTGACATTTTTCTCATATCTTGCGCTTCCGCTGGGAGTACTGCAAAAAAGAAACGACAAGATGAAATGAGTATGACAAAACGGGATTGCTGAGGCACGTTGTCTGCAGCATGAACGACACATTTATCACTGCTGTTAGTGTACCGTCACTTTCGGTCGTATCTATCCGCGATAGGTTTTGTGCAAATTTCTTGGAAAATTTGTGAGGAAGTGGAAGAAATGGTTATTTCAGTTGTTCGATAAAAGCGATTTTTTCCACATGGTTGTTACTTTTCGTCGTGTGGTTGGTCGTAAAAATCCATGTGCGTCATTGTAAAATAACTAGGCACTTAAGTACCGTAGCAAATGGACATTAATTTCAGATGAGTTCTTCGACAGTTGATTAGTTCCGGGGAAGATAAGTTTAGCAAAACGAACCAAAGTACGCCCGGCCCTGTGAGTGAACATCAAGTGCCGCTAACTGATCCTGCCAACGCTCCTGGATATATAGCTCCACCTCGAGGTAGAGCTCCTCCTCCTGGACGCCGAACAGGGCGGCGGAGGCTGCGAAGGCATCTTTATAGCGCCTGGTTCTGACCAGGCCTAGAAGACTCATAATCGCCAGGAGAACGTCTGGCAATGACTCAAAGAAGTTGGGCATGTCGGAATTTTCGCACCGAAAATAACCACTGCAAACAAAATTCTTTGAAGACTGGCGATCTCGTCTGGCTTCGCTGGCACAACGTGCGCAGAGCGGAAACGACGCAACGAAGCAGCACTCGAACGCTGTGAATCATATGTGGACCGATCTGCTTCCAGCAAAACCTTAACTACAGCCAACTACAAGTCTCCGGATGTTTCTGAGCGAAACTTGCTGAGGAAAATATGCTTCGCTCGACAAGCCTTGCGGAGCTGCAAGAACAGTGCGAGTTGCAGAAATACCAAAATAATTCTTCAGTCTAAAAAAAATAACGTAGTGAAGTTTTTCTCACAGAAGCTGTAGACAGGAATCTTTTTAAACAGAACGTGAGGCCACTCGAAGTAAGGAGGTGCTCATCCGCTTCGGCGTTCAGCAGAGACTCTATGATGTCTTTTGTGTTACGGAATGTTTATCAATTTTTACATGTCTACTTTGATTTCAGCGATAAATCAAAAGCTCCAATATCGGCTGACGAATCGTTGTGTCGGCCCCGAATATGTACGAAAAACAATATGTTATCGTCAATTTATTTCACCGGTTTATGCGTACACGCTGGGCATGTACCAGCAACCTTTCTTCAACGTGGCATTGTGCACACTGCTTGACTGCTTCTCCAAGAACGACATTGTTGATGAAATTCATGCCGTCACTGGCAAAATGCACTTCTCTACAAACGAGGTCCGAAAACATGAAAAAACCTATGAAAGTCAGTTCGCTATACGATCAAATAATTATCTCCTGACGACAATTCCCTTGCAATGGAGGTGACAAATCTTTGCTGTGCTTTGGAGAAATGCTCATTCCTCATACATAGAGATGTCACTACTTTACGGTGCACCCAATACCTTCAACTTGCATATTCATGGAAGTTCCTGACGGTGAAACATTAAGATATTTCTAGAATTCTCCTCCTCAAAAGAGATATAGAAGTTCGAGGACTGGACTTAACGATGTCGATACGCGGCTACTTATTTAAAGCAAGCTCACATTGTACCCCGGGATCTAAAGAAGTTCACTAGTACTTCTACTTAAACATTTCAAACTCTACCGAAACTGCTAGACCAACTTCTTTGCGAAATACTGACTCACTACTTGGAGCGATTTTCAAAGGCTTATCAATGTTTACAACTTTACAGCCATTCAAATTAAAGCGATCATTTCATTTAAATCAGACTTCACTTGAGCAGGATAATCAAATTATTCGCAAGCAATAATACTAAATGATCACAACGTAGAACTCATTAAGCATAAAGATGGATAAAACTCGTGATAAATGTGACGGCGTGGATTTGAAATAATTAAAAATCAATGCAAGCAGGACGACAAAATCCACTCATCTGCAGTCAATAAATCGATTTATTACAGGTAGATCATAAGATATGCTATACAATAAGGCATGGGCAGCCACAGCGATCACAATGTTGCGGCGAATGCGAAAAGGCGGCAGATCAATCACGCATCACGGTCTTGATATTCGCATACAACATTTGGTATAAGCGCGAAAAGCTCAGTGAATCAGCGGATTAGCATCATGGAAACGGTGACATGCCGTGTCTCTCTGGATGAGTATGTGGAACAGGGTTAGATATTATCTGGCTACGTCATTGTGCTCAACTTTTGTATGGTATAAGGCTTGATAAGGTGCCATGCATATGTCGTCTTATTTTAACTGAAACGTCTGACAGCCATTTGTCTCTCAACATTTGGAGGGAGATTTATTTGATCTAAGTCGACCGCCGTTGCTGCAGCGTTCCCAAACTTTCTTCCCCCAGTTTTGGGACATGAAAAGAGTAACAGGAAATATGCGCAAAATGCGCGCCACTATTGCACTATTTATGAAATTTTGTGTTACTGCAACCGTTTTATGGAAAACCGTCTCATTCGAAATCAACTGTGAACGAAGTGGTTCAAAACCAGTGCTTTTCTTCAGATCAACCTCTAGCTTTTAGATCAACTTTATAAGATGCTGCATATTGATTCGTTTCAAATAGCAACTGTTCTGAGATCCTCGAAACCTCCTCGCATCTTGGTGCTGCCTATGAGCAGGCAAGAAAAAATCATTCAGCTCGACGGCTGCAGAGCTATTCTGCACAGCCATGCGAGGAGTCAATAGCGACCATGATCTCTCTAGTTCGGCTTTCATGCACCGCTCAATCCCTTCACTGCGTCAGGCGTTGAGTGATGTTTTTTTGTATTGTGGTCAGGATGTAGTTTGTTCTGTGATGTTTGTAGCGAAGCTTGACCACAGTTTGCTTGTCTACGAAATGTGCGGCAAACGGCAAATGTTCATTACTTTTTTACACAACTCCGTGTCTTTTTTGTGTAACTTTGTTATTTCTTCTCCCATGTTTCTATTCATTTTAACACATTATTCCCTGTCTTCTTTCCTGGTCGCAGTCGCACTGGATCTTTTTCTTGTAAATATCAAGCGCCGCTTACTGATAACACAATGCAGCTTCTTATCTCGTTTTCCTCCCAGAAAGTAAGGTGTTGTAAAGATAAACGTGTTGAAGGTCTTGGTTGCAACGTTCGTTAACTTAACACGGCTTCCATTTCCATCATCTTGCTCGTTGTCTGATGCTTCTAGAATTGACGAGACTGCTACATTTGTGCTTTTGTTTTTGTTTTTTGTTTTGTTTTTCACTTAAAAGGCTAGAATGTTTCCAGCCCTTGAAGAGATTTTCATATGGGCCCTCATTTCTTTTATAAGTACAACTCGACATGTTTCTTTTTTCGACGACGTCCATATCACAGACTAGTTTCAAAATGAAAGGTATCAAGGTCTGCTGTGTTACATGGTGGTTTGATACGCAAAATTTGTAGGAGGTTTCTCCAGAATTCATCGGTGTTTTTTATTCTTTTTGAAAAGGGAGAAGAAGGGAGAGAAGAGGTGGGAGTATTTCATTTAGCCAAACGTTTATATGTCTGTAATGTTCTCGTTTCACCGATTAAACAAAATTTAACGAATTTAACGATTCAACGAAACTCGAGCTCGCGGCCACCTGTATTTTTCCCTTCTTAGTACGAAAATATTGCTCCAATTGTATTGAAATAGTTCTTGCATAGATTCGTTCATACATACATCTCAATGACTATATAAGCTTTAGGCGTCCGTCAAGAACGAGACGGAGTGTTCTTCGGTGGCCATTATGGAGAGGAGAACGGGATATCGGTTTCAAAGATTAGAGGTTTGGTTTTCTGCTGTACTGATTACGATGTTGTTTTGAAGCTTACGTTTATTTTCAGGTACTGGTTTCTTTTCAGGACGATCCTTTAATCTATTTCAGGTTCCCCAACCCCCCCCCCCACTCCCTGTTCATGCCTTTATTCATTGTTTCACTTTTTATTCATTGAATTTTTGCATTTCGTTTATGTATTTCAGCGCTCGTTTGTGTATTTCTCACTTTCAACATCTCTTGCTTGTTCGTTTTCATTTCGCTCTAATCCTGTAATTCAGCTCTAAATAATGGATTCAGTACTAGCGAACCATTAGCGAGGGTCGTAAGTGGGAGTGGTCGAAAAGCCAGCGCGGGCAAGTTGCAATCAGAAATGGAACGAGGATTTGAGGGAATTCGATCTGATCAGGTGCTGGATGTAATTCACAGGTTTTCTTACCACTTCTTCGGCGCAGATCGATTTCCTCTGACTTTAGGTGGCCATGGAACTGAGAACGGTTTGGATTTGTTTGGAAGATTGAAAGCGGTGGCTTTAGCTGTCACTAATACTTAGCTTTCTCACTTTTTTTTCATTTTTGGCTGTCTCTGGGAAATGAATATTTCCTTCGGCTGATCGCGTAGAGAAGTTTTCGTTTCTAAAGTGAACTTGTGCTTGTCCACTGCGTGGAATTTATGAAGTTGTTAAGATCGTTGCCCAAAAACGCCAGGTGACTAAATCCTTCATAGAGCAAGAATATAGAACAGGCTTGTGATCACATTTTTTCGAGTCGAAGGAGGATGTCCTATGCACAGAATAGGTCGAATGATTTCCTTTAACGAGCATCGGCAAGCTCGACTTATCTTCTCAGAAAGGTCACAGACCCTAAGGGAGTAAGCCTTTCTACTAGAGCGTTTAATGGATGGAATTTCTCCATAGATTTCCCGGCGTTTCATCCGTCGATGGATTCAAGCATAATAAATGAATTCGGTGGGAACTGGGTTTTTGACTGCTGCACGTTGTATTAGATAGTGCTACGGTGAAAGAAAACTTGACTTTGGGCTTGAATCACAATTTCGAAACGAAAATGGCAGCAGGCTGCATGCTCTCATTATTTTTGCCTACGGCAAAAATAATGTTTGACTTCAGTTCGAGTAAAAAGTATTGTTGACATTGCAAAAGCGTATGCAGACCTCATTGACTTCGATGTTGGATGTTCGTTCGACACGTTTGAATATTACAACGGCATTTCAGTGACATTTTTTTACTGTGACGTTTGAAAGAACCGTCAAGCGACCAATCCCTAATCAGAAGTGAGTGATCCAAATCATGAGCCATCTTTTTGCTCACAAATTCTGAATTAGGACTGGGATTCACTTTGAAAACTTCGTTAAGCGGCTTTCGCGTAGTTTGGACTTTTTGTCTGTGCGGTTGTATAGATAAAGTGAACCATTGCGAAGTCTCAAGATAGCTGGCTCATTCAGAGTTTTGAGTGGGACATTTCATAATGCAATAATTAGTGATGCTTGGATAAAGGCGACGTTTAAAGAAGCGAATGTAGCTGCGAAGTCTTCTGAAACAATGGGATCGAGGATAAGCGCAGGTAAAACATCTTCGCCAGGCGAAGATGTTTTACCTGCGCTTATCCTCGATCCTACTGTTTCAGAAGACTTTGCAGCTACATTCGCTTCTTTAAACGTCGCCTTTATCCAAGCATCATTCCTCATTGTCTGACTGGAATGGAAGCAACTCTTGTTGTGTACTGCGAACCTGAACTAAATAGCTGTCCTTGGTGCGTTAATGAGTGCGGTGACTCTACTGATATGCCTGACAATCTTGTCAGCTCAATTCGTGGTCAGCAGCGTACAATCTCGTGCGGCGACTGATCGGAGTGTTTGCTTATGTGGCTGTTTCGCTGCATCATTTTGCGTCTATTTGGATGGCGGCCGCGCTTTTGTGCACGTTCATGCGACCTTCGGTGATTTTTCGATGAAGCTGGTTTCAAGTATTGCAGTCAAAACGATTCCCGAACCCGTTAGTTGTTCAGTGATTGAAATTCAACTTATTTGGTACTGAATCGAGGTTGTCGTTAGAAGATATTGTTCAGTACTAAGACAATAGGTCCAGGTGATGACGGACATGAGACTGTCACCGAAGGTCAACGTTTGTTCCCCTTGTAGGGAGATTTTTTCGTGTTTCATTATGAGTTTGAAATCGTTCAGCTAACCATGTAACATGTTGCTGTTTCTTTATTTCGAGCATCTGTTAAAACAATGTTCAATTATTTTTCGCTTTTGCTTCGTTTTTTGTTTCCATATATTCTTATTATGCAGTTTTTTGTGCTTGGTGCTCCTGACACTTCTTTTGCAAGTGGAGGGCATTGCACTCGAGGCAAATCATCAAGCTAACGTATGCAAGAATGATTTCCGACATTAGTTGTTCTTCGGCTGCACAGGAACCTTAACTGATAAATGGGATGGAAAGGATCATGTTACCAATTACTATATTTATGAATTCCTCACAGGTGGTCTCGTAGTCGATTGGTTCTAGTTCAATATCCCGCTTGGGTGTTGTGGTAATCTTCTCCATTTCTACTTCCATCGTATGTTCGAATCTTGCGTTTGATTCGTATGTGCTGTTTACTAGTTATTGTTTGAATTCATTCATTCTTCAATTTCTCATTGCTGAATACATCTATGAGAGGAAGTACATGAAGCTTATAGGTGAAGAGAGAGGGTTGGGTGCTGCTTATGTTTACCATTGACTGTGCAAGTCATGTTATAGATTTACGGCGAGATAGAAGAGACAGAGTGCCTCTGTTCATGAACAGCTTCATTTATGAAATAGTGGGGTCAGCTTAATTTATGGTCTTGTTGAAAGGTACGTTGTGAATATTGTTTCACGGACACTACACCCTCCCATCCCTCTCTCTCAGATATCTTTATCATTTTGGCATTATTTATTATTTTACTGATAAATAAAGGTTTTTATAAGCGTCTTGTTCGGTGAAGGAGGAGTGAGGATCAAGAGTGAGGAATATCACCTCCTTCTCCATATTTCGGGTGATTGCTGATGAATTTTTCAGCGGCATGCCTCTATCATCTAAGTATGCACGAGGTGTGGGTGAAGAATAGAACGCTGGTTGCAGGAAAGTTGCCATTAGCCTGTGGACTTTCATCCTGATGGATTCCTTCTGAAAGTAGGATCATCACTACTTTTATTGACAAGGAAGATTAGCGAAATTTGCGAAAGTTATTATTTCGGCGTGACGGTGGCTGTTGTATGCATAGTGGCATGATGGATAGAGCTGTTATAGCGCTAACTACCTGACTTCACTCGAATATGGGGGGAAGGGAGGGTGTGGGTTTTATTTCGAGGCTATGGTGATATCAGCTGCGTTTCTCTAGACGATATTTTAAGTGTTCAATAAACAGACCGTGAAGCTTGATTGTATTATCGGGGTACTTACTCACTGCAAAGCGTCATTACTGCAACTCACATTCATAGGGTCGAGAATCGTCAGCACTATATCTCCTCGTATGGTAAAACGATGCAGGTTAATCTGCTCAGGAATACCTTATACCTAGATGAATAGAGCCACTGGATCACAACATTTTGCCTATAGCCAATTTATACCCTGATCTATAGAGTCGGTGTTCAAACAACAGTATTGCTGAAAGGTCTCGATAATCACCCAGGAGTCAGGAAAACGCAGATGAATAGTCAAGAAAAAATCATGGTCATAGGACGTGAGTATTCTATGACACCCTCTTCGATCGGAATTTCGGAGATCTTGATCATTGTCGGTGAATGAGATTTTTTGGATGGGACTGTCCTGCGTCATGAGGCGGATGTTATGAAACTGAAATATCAAGATCATGAAATTATTCTCCTTGAGAGCAGAGCTACTACTCACAACAACTGGAGTGACCTGCAGTGGACGTCGTTATGCGCCGGAAGTAGAGGTGCGTGTCACCCGCTATGTGGCAGTCCGCACAAGTGACTGAAGTGGAGAAGACCTATTATTATCTTTGAGATTTGAACTGAGTCCTTCTCTAAGATGGCCACTGGATCGCAAAGGTGGAAAGGGGGTATGACGATAGAGGCTGAGGCAACTGCAGTATGAGATGTCCGCATGTGAGCTGTCTATCTTTGCGACCCACCTCTTCGTATGGTGGTACGGTCCATATGGGTCAGTTTAGGAACACACCATATCTAAACAGTGTGAGCCATTGGATTAGGGGAGAGAACACACTCCTTGTAGAGATAAGGAGGGCTTCACATTAAGACCACTTAATCAGCAGTCAAGAAGTATCGTGAACTGAAGAGTTGGAGCGGAAAACGTAAACGAGCGTAAGAACTACCTGCCAGTAGCCAGTAATCGACTGAGAGTCAAGGAAACGAGACTGAACAAAGCAGGGAACTGTTTTATTTAAGCGGGACCCAATCGCCATAAAGGCTGAAGTATTCTAAATAAATAGTCTGCATCTGCCATTACTGAGTCTCAGCAGTTTGGATGAGAAAATCCTTCAAATGGTACCGTACCGCGGTATATGGTCGTCCGTGTCACGAAGATAAGGTTTAATTACATTCTGTATTGCTAAAAGTAAGCAAATGTACATAGAACGTTCTATACACATACACAGGATTTCATCACGCGTGCTGAAAGTCAGTGGAAAGTGTGCAAAAGCAGTATGAAAAATCCGCTATGATTGCAGCGAATCTGTGCCTATGTATTGTATTTTCATTTCCTTGTTCTCTTTTATGAGCAATTTTCGGTCGCTGCATCATGCGATTAGTAATTACGTAAAAATGCAAATAATTTTTGTTCGTTACGAGCTTGAAGCTCCTCGTGTAATGGGTTAATTCGGCGGAGTCTGATTGTGAGTTTCGTTGAATATGAAGTGTGCTTGATGTTTTTAGAGGTCTTATTTGCTGAATTGCATCTCACTGTACAGCCTAGTTTACTCTTATTTCCTGTCTCCTCTCGTAAAGTAGTTTATGAGAATATAATTCTTTCGTTCAAAGCTAATATTCTACCCTCTTTTCCGCCGTCGTTTACAATAATTTTGGGATTTAGGTGTAGATTCTGAAATTCCTTTACATTTCTCGTCCACACCCCTCAGCTGCAAGCATTCAATGCAATTCCAACCATCCTACTTAGTACTCATAATTTATGACTCAAAAATATGTTATAAATTGACCTTTCTCATCCTTCAAATCACCTGTTCCCTTCTCGTCTATGCTCCGCACCCCAACCCCTTCCTCAGTAAGGCAAAAACCAGAAACCCATCCCAGTAGGGCAGAAACCAGTAACCCATCTCAGTAAAATATGTGCCCGAACATCACCTCAATAAGCCAATGCCTTCCTCCCTTTTTGGGCGACATCCTGGTAGCAAGCACCTAAGCGACTAGAGGCTGTTATAAAAATAGCGATAAAATACCTTTTATCGTTGGCAGAAAATTATTTTCAAGCAAAAAACAATTATACAATGGACCTACAACTTAATTATACAATGGACAATAAATATATAGTCCCATTTACAACTTCGTTTAGTTTTACCTCATGCCTACTCTGATAAAATAGTTTATGAGAATATAATTCATTGGTTAAAAGGAGATATTTTACCCCCTTTCACACCACTCTCAACAATAATGTTGGGATTTATATTTAGATTCTGAAATTCCTTCACATTTCCCGTCCACCCTCTCCCCACTCACCCCCACCACGCACCCTCCTCCCTTTAAACAGGAACCCAGATTTTAATTCAACGTTATGCTTCCATTTCCCTCACTCCCAACCAAATGATTCGCGAGGTACTCCCACCCCGCTCTTCCCCCCT
>JAARMF010003139.1:0-22069 GCA_022844705.1 Toxascaris leonina
CCGCAAATCCGAGGTACGAACTCAAAAGTGGCTCACTGACGCTGACGGCGAATGGCTTACCGCGATCTGTCTTTATTCCGACCACCTGAACAACACTCCTTTTTTTCAGTTTTGAAAAAAAAGATCCTGCCAATATAGGTTGCTATTTGCCTTCCACTTCTTACTAAGCAAACACTTCTACTGCCCACATTTAAACTGACGGAAGGTCTAAAAAGGAAAACATCGAATAATTACGGTGCGCGTAATCACACAGGAATGGTACATATAGATTGTGACAAATCATAGCTACTGGAATTATTTGCAAAATGGAATGAACATTACAGTGCAAGATACAAGTGGCTTCACAGATAACTCACTACAAGTTCCAGTTATGGAACAATGATTGGTGACGTTGTTCTCGCAACTCAACCTATTCGCAATACGTCCATTACAAGAGGAGCTTTCAAAGATGGTCTCAACGAACACCCCACACAGTCATACCAAAACGTGAAATAAAACTCACAAAATGTCTTTTCAGCGCATGCTCGTGAATATAATGAGGGTGTATGGCTATGTCACACACATGGCACCTCGATGAGTCACACACCCAGTGCACCTGTTGGTAATGGCGCACGAATTGCTCCCTCTGCAAGAACGTAAATTCAACCATTTTTAACCAGCTTGTGCTCTTAACTCTTTGCAAGGTACACCCTTCAGTAATGCTTCTAGGGTGCTTGCCGCGAGGCACCAGTCGAAAAAGGGCATATTCAAGAACGACAACCTAATACTACAGGTACCGAGTAGAACACTTCTTCAATTGAACACGAAAAGGTGACGTAGCAATATCTATGCCTTTCTTTCGGGAAACTACACCCTTGATGTCCGAACGGCAAATCGGATCGAAAAATGAGGGGAAAAACCCCAACAACAAATAAACGCCCTACCTTCAATTCATTAGGGAAACACAGGCCGCATTCACGACACATGCCCCACAGCGAGAATGCGTGGATATATGTATGTTCCAGTGGCGGACAAGTGGCAGTACCCGGTAGTGTCCAGAAACCGCGTGAGGTACCACAGAGGAGGCAGCACCCTCTGAAACTTCACTCAGAAGACTGATATAAAGAAATACAACACATGAAAACGTAAAACAGCAAAATTACTCGACTTCTTTTTGGGAAACTCTACAGACCTCCAGACATAAGTATGAAAATGGGCATTCTAAGTGTGTCACTCTGGGTTTCGCGTCACAAACAGTCATGATCGCGCAAATACACTGGGAACTGATCAAGCCAGTACTACACACAACTTAGTGCGTATGAGAAAATACGAACGTCGCAAAGGTCGATGTGAAAGATCGATATCGCGTGTCCCTTGACCCGAGAAAAATCCCGAGAACAATACTATTCAATAACGCTAAAGTGTCGTTACAAAAGCACAGGCAATGTAGCCCGACGAAAATAGAACTCGCACTTTAAAAAACTCAACGCAGTTATCTGAAGAATCAATCCAACGAAAATAAAGGCTCACGAAGACTTAGACATTCTGTGTTCCGCCTCATGAAGATGCCTCGCCTCATCGCTCGCGAATACCAGCTCGCACCTGCTACAACAAACTGAGCATGGAGAACATTTTTATGATACTTAATTGATCACAGTTAAAGAACAGAAGCCTCACACCAAGTTTTATTTCTATCATCTTCCTCAGGCATCTTCCATCCATTTGAAAACCTCAAAGTAACATCAGTAATAAAGATATCTGTGCGCCGCTCGCACGCAACGCTACCCCTCCAATCACTGCAGCGTCAAACCGCTCGAAATTCATCTTCCAAACGTGGAACAAAACTCATGGTTTTCTTGTCCTTGGGATAAGGACTTCGCAGGTCACAAAAAGAGGAAAAACAACAAAAGCAAAACTGTGCACTAAGTCAGCGCAAGCAAATAACGGCAGCCTCAAATGGCTAAACCTAGTGCTGTTTTTCTGTTCGGGTTACGTCCCTCACCCACCGAGGAAAAATGCCCAACGGCACAGAACACCCAGATAGTTTATCTTAGAAGCCCGACCAGCTTCTAATTTCTCTCTNCCCCCCCCCCCCCCCCCCCCCCCCCGATCAACAGCCGGTTCTCTCGTTTCCTTTCCTCTTTTTCTCCTCGCAAGTAACTTGCTCTCCCATGCCTTTCCTCCATAACAAACAATCCTTCCGACCGTCCCCCTCCTCAACCAAAAATTTGCCCTCCTGTTTCTTCTCCTGATGACTTTTCTTCCTTCTTAGTCCTTATTTTGATCAGCAACGTAATACAATTCCAACAAAAATTAATTAAATCGGACTAGAGAACACATACCACTCTATCCATCGCATTGGGAAATGAAGATTCTTGCCCACATGTTCCGCCCTGTTGGCCAAATGGCTCTTCAGCCCACGCACTGTATCAAAGAGTGGCTTCTTCTGACAAAACGGGCATCTTAACATAAGCGCGGGGACTGAAACAAACAATCCACGCTATTTATCACCAGAAAAAACAATGCGGACGAAATGCCCGGAAAAAACCGTCAAAACAACCTATGCAGATCATCACTGACGACAGCGTAGGACTGCTCGAAGGATTTGCGTACAAGTTGACAAATAGTCTGGGGAACGGGCAAAAAAAAAATATTAATTCACCAGTCGTTTACAGAATGAACCACTTCCAGGTCAACAACATCCAGAACCCGTTGATATGAGCATTTGTATGCAACCCCGCAACCAAAAAAGGCTGACTGCCTGAACAACACCATTCGAGGACCCTCAGGAAAGCAAGCGCACATCACAAGAGAACGTGTTGCATGTAGTTACAAATATCCACTATTAAAGGCATGAACAAATTACTTCGATTGTTATGGTGCACTTCAATTTGATGCTTGATGGCGATTTGCTCGTGAGGAAATGCCCTGCCACACTCGAGGCAGAAGTAGGTATTCTGAACATTGTGCCTCAAGTTGTGCACATGCCCGCTAGCCACCTTCTCTATGCGGATACCTGCACACTCCGGCCGTGTGCACACCAGCTCGCCGCGCGCATTACGCACAATGAAGTCTTCCGAGACAAACGTGGTTGGCTCCATCTGGAACACGACACGAAATTTTATGGACCAGCCCTTCAGCGCTAGCAGAGACCTACGAAAATATTCAACTAGGTTTCGAACAGAATTTAACAGTGGAGCGATCAAAGACGGAACTTCGCAACAAGTGAAACATTTCAATCAGTTAAAAAGATATGAAAGAACCCCGCCTCAACGCCGCTCCTGTTCGTGGCTCGGAGGTCTACCTAAGTGTTTCCGGCAAAATAAAGAGAAAGCAAAACAGACCGAGTGAACGGCGGTTCTAACACGGCCAAACTTCCATTGCCAAAATTTAACCCACAATCTGCCTTCAGAATACTACATAAGAGTAATCAGCGAGTCCCCATTTGCAATTAGTGCAGCCTTACGCCTGCATCTGGTAGCTACGAGATCCCCCAACTATATCGCAACTCCCTCCACATACTCTCCGCAGCCCTGCCACGTCATCGTTCCTTCACTGATGCGGCTACATGTTCTGCTCGCGTTGCATCACTTCTTTCACCTTGCGCTCCGGTGGTATCCTCCCAGAAAACACGAAGACGATACCCTCTACTCCAACAGTCGAAAACAAACCTCAACCCTCTTGGCTGTTATCGAAAAGACCTCATTCAGAACTTCATAACGCATTCGCCATCCACTCCTAAGAACCTAGTCTTGCTCAGCAAGTTCAAAGGCCTCACCGCTAGGAGCCTATCGCGATAAACTCATAATGCAGTATGCATGAACATCTTATGCACAACCTTTGCTGAACAAGGGGATAACGGTTTCTAAATATTTTGAAAGCAGAAATCAACACCTAGATGGATCGACTAGTCAAGATAGATGAAGATGACAATGTTCTGCTCGCTCGTTTACATTCACATACATCACCATTTCAGAGCTGACAATAACAACATAATTGTAACCATTCACCCCACCGAAATTATTAAAAATCAACTGTACGCAAAAACCATTTTGACCTCACACTTCGAGTGTTGATCACCCATTGAAGCACAGGTTTCTAGGAACAAACGTACCTGGTTTTTAGCAACTCCTTGCTGAAGCGTCGAAGAAGGGCGTTGAGCAAGAAATTGTCGCTGAGGCGAAACCTGCGTGCCCGATGTTGATGGGACCACGGCCAACTGAATGATAAACGTGTTGAACACTTTTGTGAAAAGTACTTGCTCACGCTGAATAAGATTCCTTGACACTCATCTGCGGTTTCTAACAATCAAAAGATTGCCAGCAGGCTCTAGGAAGGAAGGTGGTGCTGAATGACCACTGTTTGAAAAAACTTCTTAGCGGAAGTGAAGGCATTTCTTTGAGCCAGCGAAACAAACTAAACAATCATCTAAGCCTTACCGAAAGATTCGATACCGCATAAGATTTACAATAAAGTTGCCTTCGTCTCGGTGGTGAACTTCGCCTTCAGTTATTATCAAATTTCTTTCTTAACTACGAAATCGTCCAGCAGGGCCTGGAAACGAGAAAAAGCAGTTGCTCATTGCTTCCTCACTCTATTCCAAACAACTTCCCACAACACAGCACAGTTCACCTGCAGTTTGAAGCATTTAGTCCGACATGAACATAACATATGAAAGTTGTGTGCTTAATACAAACAGATTGCATGCGAAAACAAGCACACCTGCGCTCGGAGATGTGGGTGTTCTGCTGAAAGTGCGTCATCTGCCTGTTGTGCTAGACTGTAGCTGCTGCTTGTCGCGACGGATGTAGCACGCTGCAACGGACTTGGCTTAAAACAACATCACGAAACTGACCACCAACATAAAAGGAAGCATAGTACGCCCCACCAATACATGCGTACCGAAAACAGTACCCCAAAACTGGTACAAGAAACGTTTTATATGTACAACTTTCTCAATGCGGATTTTGCTCGCTACCATCGCTAGAATATACACTTTCGGTAAAGCCGCGTAAATCTCAAATATTCTAGACATGGCGGGAAAGGAAATCTGTAACCCCACGCTCTCAGGCCGTTACCAGCAAGACGTTGGCACGACAGAGGAATAGAAACTGGGCCAAACTGCACCAGCAGCTCAACATAAAGGCAATGCGCTATTAGCAACACAGCGCAGAGATGTAAAAGAAACTCGACATCCATAAATATCATTCGAACGGAGAATTTTCATATCTCACTAGGTCGCCATGAATTTTACATAGTTTGTGGGAGCAGCAAATAAGCAAATAAACTACACACCCAGACAAGTTCAGCTACTTCGAAACAAGCAGCGAAACACAATCTCTCAGGAATTCTGAATCTAAAAGACGTTCTCCTCGGGATCTTCTTGCCATCGCTTACTGCCCCTTACTTCTCTTGAGGCTCCTTGAAAGAAAAACTGATCCCCTTGACCCTACCGTTTTAAGAAATAAGCTGTTAACCCACTGGTTGTGAAGACGTCCTTAAGCGATATGCTGCTCAACGGGGCGCGTCGTCTTTCCATCTAAGCTAATTTTGAAAGGACTGATAACTGAAGCCCGCATTTTCACGTTTCCGAAGCAATCAAGAAACATGCAATAAGCGAATGTGTGCTAACCGCTGACGGCTGTCTCTGTGCGTAGGGAATGCCTTGAATAGCTGTAGCTTGCACACGAGCGTTCATATTTGGTCCCAATGACTGAAAAATATTTATTAAAAGTTCGACGCGGATATGGAAGGAGCGAAACCAATTTACTGCAATCTGTTTCCTACCCTGTTCGCTTGCTGACCACTGCTGGGCACTCGTCAAAATACATCGCATCGGCTGCTCAATTTCGAAGACGACATATGTAAAAGTTCAGATAAGGCGACAAGCAAGGCATGAATATGTGCCTACATGAAATTCGTCATCAACCTCGTCTCCTGTAGGCGGATTTGCACCACTTTTTTGAACTAAAAAAAGAATAAGCCCGCTAAAACTTCTCAACCTCGTTTTTCGTGCCAAGCTAAGCTTCTTTTCTAAAATTCCACTCGGGAAGCCCTATCCTTCAGCAACTGACCTTCTAGGACTGCTCATCATCATTCATGTTTACTTGCAGTCGAACGAAGTAACGTTTCTTTAAATTGCAGCCAGCCCTTGAACACCTAGACATACATGAGTTGACAAAACTATCAATAAAAAAGTGACAAAAAATATACTAGGCACAGTAACAGAAGACATA
This sequence comes from Toxascaris leonina, assembly GCA_022844705.1. Lineage (NCBI taxonomy): Eukaryota > Metazoa > Nematoda > Chromadorea > Rhabditida > Ascarididae > Toxascaris > Toxascaris leonina. The sequence goes on from JAARMF010003139.1 coordinate 6,216, forward strand.
AATAAATTTCTCCATTCAACAATGTATTTGCAGATGAATTATTCCCATTTCTTGTTCACCTGCCCGACGGTGATCATTTCCCTAGTCACTGTTAAAAAGATGTTGGTACCACCATCAAAACATCATTTCATTTTCATGTTCAAACCTGCAATTGCGTCTGCGTCAACATAGTTGTTTGCTGCTGATCTGTCGGCTGCATTCCATGCGCATACATTTGTTCCTGAGCAATACTATTGTATTGTCCACTTCCTGAAGGATTCAGCGGTCCAGAAGCACGCTGCAACCTTGCCTGTGTGGCAACAGCATGAGATGCATTTCGCGTAATGGACTGCACAATATTTGCGTAAGCCGGATGTTGTGCTGTAGTCTGTTGCGCGTTTCCCGGAACTGCCACCGCACGATGCATTCTCGAATCCGATGCGATTGCGGCAGCTTGCTGTGACACGGTAATACCCGGTAGCACAGTCTGCGAAACAACTGGCTGGGACGAAGAATGCTGCGCGATGCCAATAGGTGCAACCGAGTGAGTCTGTTGCATCGTCCTATTCGAAGCAGGAGTTAGCAGCCTCTGCTGAACTTGCTGGGGAGCCACCATAGCAACGTTACCCGCTACTAAAGGTTGTGGTTGCTCCTGTTGCATGTCAGAAGCTGGACCTCGACGACGACGCACACGAATGTTTGGCCGGCTGGAATTACCCGCCTGCCGTCCCTTTCGTTGGGCAGATGATCGCCACATTTGTACCAACTGATTCAGTACGGCTATTGAGTCATCTGGTCCGCGGTTCAGCACACGCTGAAAGTTGATATATAATACCTGAGGTTGCATTCGCCGCTCGTTGCATCAATAAATTCCCATAGCACAGATGTACTCTTCGAATTAGCATGCTTTCAACTGATAAACACCTCTAGCTCAAATAAAATAACTTTTCGAGTGAAAATAAGTGTTCGTCTCCACTAAAACACAATTTTACTAACCGGCGCAACAACGCGATCCCTTCGTGTTCGTAAACAGCAAGGAATTTCAGCATCACTTCACGAGTGAAAAATTACTGACCATCGTCTCGAAGTAGTTACATATCACGAAAACTAATGGTGTACGGAAAAACAGCACCAAAATCTTACCGGCAATCTACTGACGAAATCGGGGTTCTCGCTTTGCAGCCTCGTGAAGCTCACCTGCAATTATGGCAAGAATGAGGAGGATGAATTAAAGCGCGCGGTTATGTTTAGAAGAACTGGAAGGAGATATGACGAGTCGAGCGGAACAGAATACGTTCCTGAACCGAAACCTACGTGAAACTGCGGCTCCCTTGAAGGAACGGCTGGGAGCAGACATCTCCAGCGTTAAGGTTCGCCGCACATTGCAACCTACGAAACAGTAGTTCCAATTCACTTATCAACTCGGATTATCATGCAGCTCATATTGACCATCGGAGAACAAACAAACAAACGCTATCGCTTACTGCAAAAGAAAAGCAGACTTCACGACTTCAGAGACCTGTCAGTGATATGAAAGGCAGTGGTGGTAAATGAGGAACCTATGAAACAACAAAATCACTACAAAAGACAAAAAAGCATGCCAAATGGTTTTCACTCGTTTCCCTTCCTCCTTACATCGAACTGAACAATTACGCAAAAAGCTGTCATAAAAAGGCGGTTGGTGACTTCCTCTATACCCCACAGGGCACCCGGTCCCCATAATGCTGCAATCCTCCTCACGCTACCATGCTTCTTTGAAACCGATGTTTAACATGCCCGCAAACCAAAGCAACAATTTCGTTTTGCACAGGTATCCAGAAGGCATCTTTGTCAGTCGTCTCAATATTCGTGAAAGCACTCAGCAGACATCAGCAATCCTTCAATATTCACCACCTCACTCCGTACGAATTCATGTATGTCTAGGGTCTATTTGCGTCGAACTATTTGCCTCACCAAAAAACGTCATGACTACACCACTTTCCAGGCCTGCTGAAACGCATGATGTGCCACTGTTAAGAAACTTACTTTTCAACTTAACGAACAACAAATATAGCAAGTAACATGTCTGCACTAGTTCCACAACCGACAGACCCACCGCTTCAATGAGCCATACTTACGGAATGAAAAAAAGAATAGAGTTCGTGGAGGAGAGCTCAGTCAGCTTTAGCAGCGATAAAGACAAATCCGTTGCGCTCCAAGTGAGGAAGAAAACAGTAAAGCCTTCTCGTCTCTTGGATTTGACTTGCAAGGCAATTTTTTGACAAATGAGTATTTTAAGCGTTGATACGCTTCCTCCTCGATAAGGACTTTTCGCTGTTCTTGGCTGAGTTTCCTATTTTTCCTTCAAAAACGTAATAGTAGCCGCCACTTTTCCTCTCCTCCCCTCCCTTTCCCTCCCCCCTCCACAAACAAGCCTATGACTTCGCGGAGCGAATCATGTTGCAAGCGACTTCAGTTAATAAATCAAGTGAAGTAAAAGAACTAACAAGTCCATTGCACTGAGGACACGTCATCATAACGTGTTCGTTGGGTGCCATCAAAAACGACCGATGTACACACTCGGAAGGTTGCACGACAACCAATGCTCCTTGATTCACCGCCTCTACGTAGCCGGCTTCGTCAGCTGGTTGGTAGTGGAACATGGATGCCGGTGCCACACCAATTTTGGATGATTGTAACAACACCACTTGCTGTAACGGAAATGCTGCGTTTCAAAAACTCCCATACTTTGCAACATGTGCAAAGTTCAAAGCGCATTCCAGGCCTCCTCTTCACCTCTTTCCTTAAATCATCGGAAAGTGGACCTCCAACTCTGCTCTAGGAAGGCGACTTTCACCAGCCACAAGCCACTAGTAGCATAATATGCGAACATAGATTTCCATCAGCGTTTCCAACAGACATTTCTACGAAGCGCACGTCTTATACATGCTTCGGTACCAAACGCCACTTCTTCACTTTGTAACGAATTTAGGCCTCGAGAAATGTTCTGTAAGAATCAAAGCAGCTTGCTTCGAATAACTAAACCACGCATCTTGCGCCACACCTTCGAACAACTGTGACGCAGCCGAATCAAAGCTTACCTGCTGTACACATTCACCGCGCGCCACATGCGAGAAGACGATCTGCCCATCAGTGCTTCCAGTACCACAGTTCTTGCAGAAGTACATCACCGCCATGCCATGATGGCGCATCATGTGATGACATATACGCTCATCCTTAAAAAAGATTGTTTCACAAGCAACGTTCCATTTAAAAGGATAACACATATGGAATATTCACTCTCAGATTTCGAAAAAAAAAAACAGTTACATAACTGCTATCCCATGGATAACAGACAGCTATAGCAATTTTTAACCAACCGAAGTATAGGTGTTGGCGCAGAATGCACACACATAGGTAATGCGCTGTCCCTCTATGGAGTGTTGCGGTGCATGCTGTTTCATTTGCTCTTCGTTGAACGCGACCACAGAGCAATGTGGACAATTCTGCAGAACACCATGTGTACGCATGTGTCTGTCATAAACGGTTTTTGATTCATATGCGAGGCAGCAAAGACGACACAGATATACCACTTGGTTCTGTGGCACACCATATACCTGAAAACGTGATGCTGAACGCAAATAACTGCACTTAAATAAACGAATCCAGTGACTCCTCGCATTTGTCTCTCTTCCCAGATGAATAAAATTGAGTCTGCTTTCGCCGCAAGTCAGGAAAAAAGCTTTGCACAGTTACAAGACTACTTAGGAACGGTTCCTCCATTACGTCATAAGGACTACGACCACTCACGACGCAATTTACCCCGCACGCAAAAATAACTAGAAATGCCAGTAAATTCAGGCACCTTCATATACTCTAAAAAACGGCCAGACTAGCATCAGATAGGTGATAGGTCGTTCTAGAGCCCTGATTCGTTATTCGAGCAACAATCCTTTGAAGGTTCAATTCTCAGTCGGAACAAAACATACGAGACCAAGAAACTTCTAGTCACATTATGAGACATCCGTTTGATAGTTCGTCGTTAATCTGTTTGCCATTTTGTAATAAAAGATTAACAGACATAGGAAAGGAAGCATCAAGAAAGGCAATACACGAGCGAAAAACGTTGTGTTCCTGTTAGCATTTCTCAGCAAGGAATATCCCTCAAAGCGCGAAAAATTTTACGTCGGTAAAATATAATACCGAAATACAACAGAAAGAAGCCGGAATATGCAGGGCCCACAAAAAAGCGTAATCTCTGACACTATTCTTGTGAGACAGATAGCAAGAGTCGAAACTCGAAAAATCGTACCGCTGCAATTGTGTTACCAGCGTCGTATCGGTGAGAAGCAATGTGAATTTCGAGCGCAGCACGAGTCACAAATTTAGACGTACACTGTGGGCAACGCAAACGTGGCGCTCGCTTCTTCACAAACTGCATCCCAGGCCTTAAAACGAAAATGCGTATGAGGCGTTAAAAACCTTCAATGCAAATCAAGCGGCTAGCTATGAACAGATTAACGGCGTAGTTCGTCTTCGAGCTGAAGTGACATTCAGATGGCCAGAAACAGTAAGGAAATAAAAAGAAGGGGGGGCGGGGGGAGGGAGGGGTAAGGGGAGCGAGTGCCGAAAAGAGCATCTCAGCTCCTGCACAAAACGTGGATAACATAACACGCATTTTATCCAACAACCCATACACAGCGATGAAGCTCAGGCTTCATCTTCGACTCGTGTGCGAAATCCATCGAACGGTAAAGATTCTACCAGAATTCCCTGAGACTTTTATACCTGTAGCACAGTGGACTGATTAAGAAAGCTTACCCTTCACCCTCAGCGACCACTTGAAGCTCGTCATCACCGTCATCCACAACCTCCTTCAGACGGCTGGATTGCTGATTGGTCGGTTGAAGCACACCAACCTCTTCGTCTCTGGCCTCGCTCGCTGCATGCGAAACACACTGCTCCGAGCACTGCCTCTCAACGCCTTTCGATGGCTTAAAAGAATCTGCCCTAAATGTTGTCTGAGCATATTGTGTGCATCCGCTAAAGTAAAAAACTATCTAACAGAACTAGGTCTTGGAAGAAAGGAGCTGCAGTTGACAAAGACAAGATTTGTATGCTACAAGCTAAAAGTGGTTTCCCCAAGTTGATACAGGTAATGATCCTTTTGCTGTTTTAACAAACGTGTAAAAAACATCCCATTTCTCTTATGTCAACCCCGTTCTATCTATGCTTGCGCGCCTCTAACGTCCAAATTCATCTAGTGTGAGCTATGCAGTACCTGTTCAGATAACCTGTACTACACTTCTTCGTCATTTCATTTATTTTGCAGTTGGTTGCCCTTAAAGATGACTCCAGTCTCATGTCTGTGAGTGACAGACCGCTGGCTATTCAAGATATGCATCATCACTTCAGCTTCCCTCAAAAGCTCTGCCAAAACGTCAAAGCCATTCATAAGGCAATAAATCCAACCCCCACAAAATCTAGAATTTGGATTTCATCGTCGTCGTTCTCCGATGACACGTTGCCGCTTGGCTCTTTAGCGGTAGCTTCTTCTTGTTCCTCATTAACCTCCAACGTGCCTGACGTAGCGCAACGTTCTGCAGCCGTCGTTTCGGTAAGCGCAGGCATCTTAAAGCAATAAACGTTGACGAATCATTTTGCTAGCTAGTCAGTGTGGAGTACCATGCCTGGTAATGAGTTGGAGAACGGAGCAAGATAACAGTCTATGGCATCAGCACACTTTCTCCTGGAATACAAAACTTAGCACAACTTTAAAACCCAGATTTTCTGCCTCGAACCATTCTGTACTAAAAGCTTCTTCAGATAAACAAAGAAGATTAACAACCCACCGCCCATTCTTCGATAAGCAAAACAGTACACTACACAGCCGGTTTAAACAAACTCCCCAAAAAATGTTTTTGGTTGGATTTCTTTTGTTTATGGAGAGCAGTGACCAGATGTGCTACTCAGAGTAGCGTGTAACGTAAAATAACGGCCAGTCCCCTGAACATTTAGTGGTTTTGTTAATGGACGATGAGCAGCAAGATAGGACCATGAAGAGTGCTGGTTCCCGCGCTTCAAAGGGCCTCTTCTGTGTGAAAATTTTCTAGGATCGTTTCTGATCGTGATTAGTTTCAGACCCGGTCATCATCAACGAAGGTCCCGTTCAACCGATCGGACTAATGACAAGACCTTTTTGGCACGTCGATGGATACGCGGTCGATATTTCAAACCGATAAGCGAACCTCGGCCAGATGGGATGGCATGAAAGAGTGCCGTAAGAAACAGTCATCGACGTGCGGCTCCTGCCGCACCTCAATCGGTAACAAAGAAATTTTACCTAACTAACCGAGATATATAAATCCAGAAGTGGCAAACGACAGAGTACCTGCGCAGCCTCTTCTTCCGAAGGTTCATCAATAATGAGCACGTCATCCTGCTCGCTGCTCAAATTTGATTCATCTGCGATGACGACGCAACTATTTTGCGCAGTGCCAGCCTCCAGTGCTTCTTTCGTTGTTTCGCCTCCACTATTCTCTACCAGCGATGGGCTCGAAGATAGTGTATTCGAGGGGGATCCCGCTCTGCACTCACCTGAAGTAACACTAATTCATTTCCCAACATTTGTTCCATAATCCAAACCCATCGCTCACATTCTGAAACCACACTGAACAACAACAAAGTCAAAACAATGCATATATATTGGCTTTCATTATTGTTCTCTCTCCCGCTTTCCGTTCCTGTCCGCATAAATAGTCAGTAACAACCTCTATGCATCTAAAATCTTCAGCAAACTAAACACAGAAGGTTGGAAATAGTCCCCAAATGTTCACAGTAGGTACTTCAGGTCCCTGGAAATAAGTCCCCAAATGGAAAGAAGGTTCACAGTAGGTAAGAAATAATTATTTTAGAGGATGATAGAAATTCACGATTAATGTATTTATGGATAGCTGAGAAATAAAAGTGAGAATATTTAATACGGCACAACATATGAGACGGTTAAAAGCACTAAAATGGATCAAAATGCATCGTTCTAATATTACACAGTTGATTGCGATTTCTTCGAATCAAGCAACAAAAGCATACCGGAATGTTCCATCTCTCCACTAACTTCAGCAACAATCCTCTCCATTATGTTAGTGATCGCTTCTCCTTCCGTTTCTAAAATTATACAGCTGAAGTAGAACAGCAGGCTGGCAAACGCTTCATAACAGTCCCCTTGGCAATTCCAAGTAAATGCCACATCAGCACCGCGACGGTATTCATATCAGAAGCAGCTAAGAATCGAACTCCATCTTTAATTTCATACTAGTTCAAATGTTCAGTGGCTCTAAAAACTGGGAAATCTAACCGAGTGTAATATCGATAAGCGGCACTGCTTCACGAGACTGTTCGCAGAGCGGTCTCGACTCTTCCCTATGTTCACTGTCCTGCTCCATTCGCACGTTTGCCATGAAGTTCACGGGGACGGGTACACTGTGCTGTTGCTGAGTTGCATCTAGTGCTGTTTGCGCGACGATCGATTCGGTTGCAGAGATGGTCTCCGAAACTGAAAAGCGATTAAAAGGCGTTGATGCGCATCTTGAGAAAAGAAACTGCACATCACAGCAATTGCTCATGAAACGAAATTCCTTCGAGACACAAATAGCCTTCAGCTCGTTTCCCTTCTCCATTCACACAATGCACGTCTTCTGTGTGCAATAAACCCTTTCGCCTAACATTGTTTAGTGCGACAACAGAGACGTAATTGTAGCACTAAGAACTAACACTCCAACGCAACAAACCACACCTTGATGATGCAATAATTGAAGATAACAAGAAAGAACTTCGCTCTGAGCCCTGCTCCCCCTCTTTACACTGTGTGTGACGTTACAGTAGAAAATACATTCGAAAATGGTACAGTCCAAATCAGGCGCTGCTAAGACTGTCACAATGAGTCAGCATAAACTGACAGCAACATGAAATTCAGTCACAGCTGACTTCTGCTTCTAGTCCATCCATAAACCATCCAATTCCACCAGCCTCAAGACTGGCATGTTTCTTCCAACGTGTTTCCCATCACTTTATCTCTTCACTTTCAAAAAAGCTGAAAACAAAACCCACCATCCTGAACGAAACAAGCAACAAAAGAAGCTTATAAAAAAATTACGAACCCTGTTTGGCTGGCGGTGACCTAATCACAGCAGAAGTGCCCTCGTCAGGAAGATCATCCAAAATGATCACGTCATCATCTTCTTTCTCCTGCTTCACCTCTGCCATGTGGGTGCCATTTGTCTCATCTGCTCCTATCGCCTAAAACGAAAATAGTTAACCGGAGAAGCTAACAATGAAACTGTATTATTTATGGTTACTTTCGCTACCGTGTTATCGCTAGGTGGATCTATTAATCGTAGCGCTTCATGGTATTTTGTCTCTGCAAAGAAATTTTGCCTAGCAAGCTAAGCCGACGGTCTCCGCCAGATTACTTGCGAAAACTCGACATAAAGAAGCGACTAAGTGCGCAACAGCTAACTGGTCTATAAGCGTGGAAATCCTTCTAATATTCAGTACGAAAAAAAAACAAAGTGTTTTTCGCAATCGGAAAGGATATGATTTGCATGTTCGTTTACAACATATTCGTTGCATATTCGTTTGCATATTCGTCCTTAGTTTGATGGGACGCAAGATGAATTCGTAGACGCTACCTGAACTCGTCGATTTCAGCTTTTTAGGCCCTGTCTCTACTGGCTAGGCCTTCTATAGCTGATCGTGGCAGTTCATCACCTCTCTATGCATTTTATGAACACGACATACTACCGTAAGCCTGCGGAATTCAGCGACGCCTAAATTACTGCACTGCCCTCAGAAGCATGCACACTGCCAACGACCCGCGGTATTTTGACACGGCGGTCTACAAATGTCCCAAAGAATAATTCGACCGACAAAGAATTTGCAAAAAAAGACAATGAATCATCTTTTCAAAAACTGGATGCAGCGAATCCCGTTAAAAACACAACAATGTCACCCCGGCAGCATCCTCATCTATACTGTTTTTTTCCAGCTCAAACAACACTGCCATCTGTGCAGCAAAATAAAACTACGGCACCTGAGTAAGAAAAACGCGTAATAGGATCAAGAAACGCCTACCGACTGTCCGATCCCCTTACTTGTCGACGGCTTCGGATTGACAGATTGCTGATCACCATCAAAGTCTATCATTCGACGCTCACCCACCGACACGTTTCTATGGACGTTCAAATGCGAACACTGTTGCTGCTTCTGAAGCAATCCTTTATGCAAAACACACCAACACAAGCACCGCACTAACGTCGCAAGACAAAGGTGTTTGAGGTGTTGATAGAGCATTGACTACGGGATTACAAACTTTCACTGTAAAAACCCTTCTAAACAGATAAAAACGTTAGAAACAGAAACTATGAGATATTGAACACCAGAAGCTTAGGAAAAAAGGAACGGGCGAGGTGCTCGCTAAAAATTCTCAAGTGACGATGCCGACTCTCAAAGCACTCGTGCTCCTCACGCATAAGCAAGTAGTCATGAGAATACTCGATCAGTCGAAAAACCTCAGCATGTATTTTAGTGAATGCAATCGAAAAAGGTGTCAAAGCAAACAAAGGCTCGCGAGGAAAGCAAAATTTTATTTAATCAACGCAGCAATAGTTCGTCGTAACAAACGCTGCTGCATCGAGTGCAAGATTTTGGCGAGCTTACGCCCTCTATAAATCTCGTTAGATTTAAGTCCGTAAAGTTATATCTGTTTCTTCAGGATGGCAAACAGCTTCAGAAAAATCATAGCTGTCGCTCAGAAAACTTTTGAAAATGTCTCCCTGGCCGAACGTACACCATGGCATCTCACCACTAGCTGCCACGGTTTCTTTGCCAGTGGGCGCCAAGTACGTGATGCTGTTGTTTTGGCGTATCATGACGAACTGTCCATCGTAGCTATGACGCGCTATGCGAGGGGGAGGGGTGGGATGGTTATATTCTACAGCGAATCGCTTATATTTTCCAAACGATCATATGAAGTCTACAGATCCCTAACAAACTGTCGTTGCTTATACGTATTTGACGTTCGTCCATGACGACACTAAGTTATCACAGTGCAAGGTCAACTACTATCCACGCAACATATTTAGCCGGTTTTCCAGGTCGCTGCAACCAAGCAAAGCAATGAGAGAATCAAATCAAAGCAAACCATTTCCTATATACACAGCTTTGAATATTCCTTGGTCTGAGCACCGATAAGCTAATCCCAAAAATCCAACACACGAAGAAAAAGCTAACCGAAGAAAGGAATTTATTGCAAAGCAGACAGAAGTCGCCCATTTGGTTAACATGTGTTCTGAAGTGCAACTCGAACTCGTGCTCCGTAAAATCCTTGCGGTCACCGCACGAGCATCGCACGCGAGTGTTGCATATGTGACTCGCGAAATCGCTTTGAACGAAGAACTTCTTCAAGCACGACGAACAGCCAAATCTGAATTTCATCTCTACTTTTGAACGGCCACGTGGCGAGGGGGCGAATACGTGGCTTTCGTCAGCGAAAGATATTCACACCGAAAGATATCATAGATGATTAGGGTCGAGTAACTAGCTCAAAACATTAAGGCTTGCCACAACTAAAAGCTTTCTGCAAATAACACTGAGCCCGGAGACGCGATGCCCTCAAGCAGTCTTTTGCATAATTTGAATGCACAGCAAAAAGCCCATCTAATCAAAGCAGCAGAAATGAATCTGGGTGCTGTTTCACACGCAGACAACCAAACCGAGCGGCCACAGAACTGTTGAAAACGATGGCATGAAGCATTTTTCCGAGGACATTACCCTAGTAATATATTAATTAAGAGTAACGCACCTTTCGTAGATGTTACTGTGAGCCTTCAAGCGGTGCTTACGGAGATCATCAGGTCGAATAGGTTTCCCATTATTGCATACGAAACAAGTGTTGACACCGTTGCACGAATAGATAATATGTCTGAACATTTGCTCTTGTGTGCGACGCACACCGATCGGATCATTCGAGTCGCCTTTCGCGCACGTGCAGCACAACGAACAAATCATCTTCACTCCCTCAAAGCGAAAATCGTTTAATTAAAGGGTCTGAAATCCATCGGATAGGACTTTTTCATTCTCTAGAATAGACTCATAAAGCAGAACGATGAAAGATATTTGTTCATAAATATGGGCCCTACGATCCCGTTTCTTAATTAATTTGCCATCAAGACCACAAATAAGGCTAGCCAGAAGGGGATAATGGAAAGAATACAACGTTTACGCAAATCCCCAGCAAGTCAGGAATGTAAAACGCGGAGATACTAGCGTTGCTTGACACTTGCCCTGGGACTGTTATCATTTCGCCACCGCAAGCATCAAACTGCGCGTTGCCAAATGAATTTCTGACAGTAAAATTTTAAACACCTTCAAAACGAGTGTCCTTCTTGGATTTCGTCCCTCCAGTCGTGACCCTGCGCTTTCCCACCGATATATGAGAAAGCCGGAAGTTGTTTCAAATGTCTATATGGAAAGAATCATTTGCATGAGAACGGAAGCAAAAAAGCTCAGCAGCAGCCAGCGGATATAGATGCAAAAGTTGCTAGAAAGACAGCAAACCTAGTTGCCGAAGAGCAAGCAATGGGTTAAACGAGCAACAGACTCACTCATCACTCAAACCATTCCATAAATAGGTGCCTCTGTGAAAAAGCAACATCGGTCAGTACCACTGAAGCAGACCAAACGTACACCACCTGCTACCTCTTAACGTGTTCTTGAAAAACGAGAACAAGCGAGGCATACGGTTACCTGCTGAGGATCGGAGCGATGCATATGTTTGGCAATTACGTGTTTCAGAAGATCCTCATGTGATACAATCGGGAAGGTCGTGAAGTTGCTGTTGTGACACACCGGGCAATCTGTCCACTGTTCTTTGTGTGCAGAAAGGTGCTCACGTAGATTATTCTCCGATATGAACTTCTTTTCGCACAGAAAGCAAGAAGGAAGCTGCAAATATCTATTGCAGATTAACAGGCGTCCAGTTTGTAGGAAATACAGGAAATACGCACTAACTGGACTGATATCGGATCATTTAAAAGCCTCTCTTCACCTCGACTACATCCCATTTCCATCCTCTAAAGAATATCTAACAAAAGCTTTACAAAACGCGTGCAAAGATGCTGGTCCGGATGCTTGTGACCAAACATCAAATGACAATTGTTATTTGATTTTCCCCTCCTCTCCCTACACTCTTCTTGGAGAACTCCCTGCTGCTTCCACAGTTCTCTAGATTTCAGTGAAGAAGGCCTTTTGAAGAAAAGAAAGTAAACTATGAATGTGTATGCAACCGTGATTCACTTTGTTCCACCGTTTACCTACCTGTTAGGACCATTGATTATTTAAAAGCGCACATGGCAAAAGCTCTCAGACGCCTTTTGGGCATGCGATTTTCGATGTTTTTTACATCAGTGGAAAATCAACAACGAGATATTTCAGCTTTGTCGAACCTCTGCTTCGTTAGTGGATCCACCGTCAGCTGCTACGCCAGATGAACCCGCAATTATCTGCGCTCGTGTTGGCTGTGACGTGGCCGGCGACGAAACAACAGCGGCATTATCTCTCGAAGTACTCTTCTTTCTGCTAGCTTCCGAGAACGACAACTTCTTCCACATCATTGCCGGTAATAGCTACAACAAACTGTTCCCACTTGACTTGAATGATACAATTACAACGGGAAGAACAATTGATTTTTGGCTACGATCGCAGCGACGTATCGATGCGAGTAATCAGCCAGCGGACCCAGAATAATCCAACAACGTCCCAAGGATTAAAAGCAATAAATAAAAAGAGCTATCACAGGATCCTTTCACAGGTTTTTCCTATCATGGTAATCACATAAACGCGGGATGGGAAAGCATGCATTCAGGAGAAAACCACCTGCAGCCTTGGCGAATACAGCGTGAAACTGGGAGATTCGGTGCGGGACTAAGAGGACTAAGAGAAACTTCTCAGTGGAATCAACGAACAGCCGATGGACACAAATTTGAATATTTCACTGATCACCTCAACCTCCTGGAGCTTGGGACTCTAAGACATACGCAGCCCGAACAGTGCAAATTTCGGTCACGAGTAAGCAAGCGGATTGACTACATGAGCGGAGTGTGCGGGTGGGACGTCTCTTATACGAAAAGCAACAAGTCGCGAAACGATTACCTGTTGAAGGTGTGCCCTTAAACCTTCCCAAACCAACACAACACTGCAAGAGTGCTAATACGTCAGAGTTCCCGCCCACATGAAACATGTTGAGTAATCGGCACCTATGTATTATTATTATTATGAAAAGGCATTCTCTTCGACCGACAGGTAGGTGGGAAGGGAGAGGAAGCAGACCCCCAACCAACGAGATCATGTCCTCCATTCTATCGACTCCCTCGTTAAGATGATGATACCGTCATTTTAGTGATTCCCATCGACTTTGAACCAAAATCCTACACCTCAACCTTCAAGCAACGTTAGAGAATACCATCGCGTGGAAGATACTGCATTAGCTTACTCGGCAGCAGTAGCAACAATAATTGGATGCCCGATTTAAAAAACTGGCCACTCTAATGAGAAGCGTTATTTAGAATTTGACTATTCGTTGATTATTTATCACCTTGCGCGTGGCTTGATCGAAATGGAAGCGCTCGAAGTGGAAATTGGCGATGTGATAGAAGTAGCGTTTTGGATTCGATAAGGTGAAATTGCATATGCCGCAGAAGGGCAAATACTCGCCATCCGCACCTGTGAAAGAAACATCGCTTTCAACACTGCACACTGCTCATCCATCTCTGTTCGCAATACTTCCAATCAGGTTCTCCCCGAATTATCTTTTAACAGTGTTAACATCAAACAAACATCAAAAGCCTAATGTTTGAAATAGCCAAACTGAATCAACAACTGGCCCTCAAACGATCTTCTCTACTAAAGCCTGTGATCCTACTGAATATCGCAAACGACAATAGCGCAAAAGACCGTGTCTTCAAAACTGTGCTGAATACAACAAAATGAGGGTAAAGACTGCCCACCAAGAAAAATCCCTTTAGCTCAAGAAAACATAAGGAAGCGTANTATGCCCATCGATGTACATTGTCTGAATACAAATGCCCACCAAGAAAAATCCCTTCAGCTCAAGAAAACATAAGGAAGCGTAAGGAAAAGAAAAAGAAGACAACGTACATCGATCGAACTGCGGAGTACACGCTCCTCTGTGAGCTTCAAGCGGCGCTTTTTCACTGAATGCCACACCACACACTTCACAAAAATGCAGATGATGGTGAACAAGATGACGGGCCAGCTCTTGCAGAGAATCGAACTCCAACTGAAATATAGCAGCGAAATAGTACACCAACGCCTCACTGTCACAAAACATCACTCAGAAAACTCCATCAGGACGGAGCGGACTTATCTGGGCGAACCTCCTGGAGATGAAAGCTCGTTGGATCGAATTCAGTACAAACAAGTCAGGAGCGTACTTCTGTCTTGTAGGTGGGACAGTAATGCAAGCGAAACTTCAAAGTATGAGACTCAGTATTCGCCTACTGCGGCTTAGATTTCTCGTTCAGGTTTGCAGCGAAGAGGAAAAAAGATCCACCTTACACACAACGCACTCCTTCCTCTTGATTGGGGACCGCTGCTGACCTTGTGCGTTCGTCACGTTGTTTGAAATCGAGCCTCGAATGACTGCACGCTCCGATCCCTTAAAAGAAACGAGAACTGCAAAGCATGTACCGGCAGCACTATCAGTCAACTAGCTGTGAATGCAAACGCACAAAACAATGTTTCTAGCGACTTATTTATAAAATGCTTCTTTATTATTAAGCCTTTTGTGTGGCACTAAAATGCACTCAGCCATACCCCACGTGCGGAATCAGACACTTCTCTACTCAGCAGTAGAACATTCTCGACATGACGGCAACACAATCAAAACAGCAATAAGAAGAAACTTTCTAATCAGTTCATTTCACTCCGATTAGCGGTCCCAGTATCCCCAAAGAAATGCTTCCATGTGCAACATTCACAATCCTGGACTGACTGCAGTCACAGATGCAAGAAAGCCCCATAGGCAGAATCTGCTGCGACTTTCAGCTCTTTGGATCTGCCTATTCATGAAATTCATACAGTACACCAGGCCTGGTAAAACGTATGTGCTGAAACAAACACAAGAAACAATTAGAAGAAGACACAACCCTACTTCTATAGTACTTACCACTCTTCAAAGCTGAACCCTGTAGCGAAAAAGGAGTTTAAAGACAAATATCCGAACAGCTCTAGTGCTCCAGCTCAGGATGAGAGCACAACAGTTATTGTGCTGACCCTTTTCAGTTCAGTGACCAATCTTGGAACTGCTGATGAGCTGCTTGTCTTTTAACTCAGATTCTTTCCCTCTCAGGATGAGAACCCCTGCGACGGCTTTGACAATACCGCAATTTTTTTCGATTCATTTTCTTCGCCATGATGCCCTGATAACGTGCTCATGCCAGAATTATTGCCTCTTCCAACAGCTTTTTCTTTAGGAAAGTTGTCTTTATCTCGATTTCGCGTCGTCCCAATCCATCATCTTAACAACTCACACAGTATCAACGTCCGTATAAAGCGCCACATTTTCAACTATAATGACAAAAACCGAACCAAGTCTGCCCCTCTGTGAAACATGAAATGAGGATCTTGAAAAGGTGGTACGAACCGAGCTTGACGGTGAAATACATGAGGCAGGACCGGAGCGAACATAAGAAGGGCCTGGCTGTGACGCTAAAGTGCTCGTTTGTGGCAGCATAAATCCATTCGTTGCTGTCACATCTACAAAAAGAAATAGCAGGTTAAACAAACACAGCATTATCACGTTGTCCTCGCATGTATACATA
>JAARMF010003141.1:9041-22048 GCA_022844705.1 Toxascaris leonina
TATATTTCAGCACGAAAATTTCCTCCAGCTGGGGAAGTAAGGAATTCGAAAGAATCAAATCGTCGACGGTGAGAAATACTCAAACACAAATCACAAGGAAATGAACAATGAATGAAAGAAAGAGTAAAGAATATAGCACTCTTTACGCAAATCAAAGTATCCTCTATTGTTGCACAAATTTTTAAGCAAAGTGTTGACCGTTGCACAGCGCCTCCATCGAGTAGAAAACGTCAGGGCATACCTGTAGAGTACGATTGCCAAGTTGAGTTCCATTGAGTGCCGTGATCGCCGTAACTGCATCCTCGTATTGTCCCATTGTAACAAAGCCATAGCCTTTGCATTTACCAGTTGCGAAATCACGAATGATCTGAATTTGATTATTACTTCCTTACGGTATTAAACACACAAGACATTCAAAAAAATCTCTTTTCTGTTTTAGAGGAGGACTGATATGACTCGGAACGGTGGTTAAGCTGGAGCAGTTCTTGAACCAATTCTCGCATCTAATTTGTCACGTTCTTCAAACTTCCATTATTAGTAAGCGCACCAACGAATCCACTTGGGATTTAAACTTACGTATTTCTATTCCAGCAGAAACATTGGCGACTAAACTAAACGTATTACCAAACTGAAATGAATTTCGTATTCCAAATACATATCAAATAATATAAAGATCAATATAAATATTATAAAAGAACTGCTTGTACAATATACCTTGACGCTCAGGACAGCTCCGAAAGGTCCGAACAATTGCCATAGAATGGAATCCTCGGTTTCGGGTGCAAGATTGTAGACGAAAATACACCATCCAGAAGAGGCACCAGTTGCAGCAACCGCCGCGGCTGCTGTGGCTGGAGGAGTTGTCAAAGCCGCCAATTGCGCCGGTGACGCACTTGCACCTGAAATTCATCTCCTTAAAATGCTAACTGCAAGCATCATACCCCTGGGCAAAATACGATCTCACTTTCTGGATGAGTTGCTGCGATGAATGCAAACCATTAAAATGTATGGCGTAGTGGCGAAGAATTCTTACGCAATCACTAATAGTGAGTATGACCACCTCACTTAAAGTCTAAGCACTTGCTTGCGTTTACAAAATCAGTAGCATAATCCTCGCAGAGAGGGAAGTCAATTCATAGCCATTACCACACGATTGGCAGGTATTTGCTCTTTGCAATGAATTCTTAGCAATATTGACGTACAGTAAATTTAAGAAGAGAAAATTCAAATCGATCCGCTGTCATATAGATCACTGAGAAGGCGACGAACACCAGAACAGAAAGTTGATAATATCTACCAATGCAGACAAGAAGGTTCGACGAAGACGATGACTAACACTCACGGAATCACTGCTAGAAAAAAAGAGGATCCACTTTCTAGGTTTGCAGAGGTGATCGTGTGAATCGCTTGTTATCACTGAATAAATCGATTTAGCGGAATCTTGTATGCGATATTTACATATTCGACGCTCCTAAAGAGGCTCACATCCTCGCCACGTTGCAATAGGAAAGGAATTGACCCGTTTCAGCCAGAAATTAGCGTGAAAATAATATGAGAGGGAGGACATATATATATATATATATATATATATATATATATATATATATATATATGACCACCGAAGAGGAACTTGCAAAAAAGCAGCTAATGGACAACACGTGGAAATTGAGAATAACAACCACATCGGGGCAACAACATCTTCGTAAAATTTTTTTCTCACTGTGAACAAATCAAAATCGCCAAAAAATTAGTGTGAATATTTTTCCATTTAATGCTTCAATAAGTAAATTTATTCGCTGTTTGTCGAAATAATTTAAGGTTGAAAGAATGTGGCAATATGAATTGAATGGTCGATGCCTGCAATACGAACAGTTTCATTCCGGACGATCTGAACGGCATTACGGCACCTTGAAAGAAATAACTGAGTAAAGAAATAAGACGAACACGTTCATTCCAGACGATTTGACTCCTTAGGAAACTTTTTGGAACTCCTTGAAAAAGATACGTAATGAGTGAAAAAACGACCGAGAGAAACGTGAATGTTCAAGTAGGTCATAAAAGCATAAAGACCGAACGAAAAACTGCACGAAAGTGACCATCTCCTAAATGGGTTGTATGCATACAACGATAACATTTTTTGGAGGGGTGGAGAGAGTTTAACTGCTCTGAAGAATTATGCGACCATTTTGCAATGGATCGCTAATGTCGACGGGTCAAAAAATGCTGACTTTTCCAGAAAGAAAACAGAGCCAATAATGCTCGAAGTATCAAGAAGCTTATTAAAGAATTCTCATAAACAGAGTTGACAAAGACGAGCGTGCAAGGCTGAATAAATGGTTCCTTCTGCGCATGCATCGCATAAAATGATTCCTTGTGAGTTTATTAAGGCAAACGTGACCCCTTTGGCAGCTGCAATCGGGAATATACTTCGAAATTTCAGGATGTCTTAGGAAGGACTTCTAGGATGTCTACGCTCTCTGCTCTGTGCAAACAATCATCGCAGGAAATACCGCAATATTTCTGTCATAAGTTCAGCCATGGTATGGCAACACTCAACAAATTCTTTTATATAGGCGAAGGCATTCGTACACACACACGAACACCTCGTAGCCTTGTCAGAGTGTGTCATGCGAACACTCGGCAATCACTGTTGATGGATGCAGGCATAAAGCAATGAAAGGAAGTAGACAATACGGTAGCAAACAAACTGCGTCTCGTCGGTCCCCCACCCCCACTACACGAAAAAAGGAAGTCGATGCCTTTCGCAGCTTTATTCATCTAACTGCAGACCACAACACAACGACAATTGATTCGTCGTCACTCAACGCGCACAACGCCCATAAATATTCCTCATCTCTCTTCGAATGCAGCATTGCGCGTGCAAATAACCAAACCACTAAGTCTTATAGGCAATTGCGAAGTGAATGTCGGACACTCAAATCGATAAGGCGGATCACATGAAAATGGCATCTGATCGATGTCGTATGTTATAACGGCCATAAACAAAATAAGCCACGCGCATAGACTCAAAGACAACTTTTTTTTGACCGAAAAATGACTTTTATATTCCTAAATAGAGCGATTAAGATATTTTATTACCGCATGAAAAACTCTGAAAAAGCGCATATCGCATAAGCCAGGAGGCGATAAATTCCCGATTCTCTTCCCTTTTTACGGTTCGATAAGCGTAAAACATCTTGTTCCTGACTATAAAGATACTGGCAGCAAGTTTTAAACGGCGACAAGTCTGAGATGAAGGGTGGTTCACCGATGAAAGAGATAGGAATTAACATATGAACGATTGCAAAAATGCCTCGTTTACTACCATCTCTTTCCGTTTCTATTTCCTATCGAATTCGAAGCTCAACTACTTCAGTAACTGAGGAAATTCCCATGCAAAAACCGAACTCAGCAGCAAAGAAAAACTAGCTAACTGCTGATGAATGTCTCCCTCCTCCACCATATTTGCCTACTAAAATTCTCGTATAGGGCTATAGTCACCACGCAGAAAGCAGTAGAGTTCCCATTAGAAGTCGATTGCAAAGCAAACTACTCACAACGTAACATTTTCTCAACAAAGCTTTCACAAATCAGATGCACCAATCCTTGAACTCATTAGCAATAATGCTTCATTCCTGCGAAACAATTTCGAATTTTCGAACTTCGTTTGCTCTCGCAGAATATACTGTGGAATCACAACTTATTACTTTTTATGGGAGTAACAGAGATATTTGTAGCGGAAATTTGGAATGCACGTTTAATCGGGGAAAAAAACGAAAAAAAACAACAGAAAAAAGTATGCGGAAGGCCAGTAAGTAAGAAAGCGAAGTAAATATGAAACAAAAGAAAATACGGCGAGGAATGAACGGGACATAAAAAGTGTTCATATCGTCACTGATGAATATCCTTCACTTTACTTTTTTCTTTCATTCGAGAAGAAGGACAGTGGATTCTCGAATGACTATTAATTCGTGTTTAGACATCGCAATGGTCCTCTCGACATTCGCATCGAATAATTCAATAGTTTCAAACTTCAAAGGTTTCCTATATCCACACAATAAAACCTACCCGAGGCAGCGGCCATTTGAAGGAGCTGTGTGGTAAGCAGATCCTGACTTGCGGCCGCATTTGATGTGGATCCGGCGACGCTAGCCAACGGAGAGTATCGGAAACGTCCAGCTTGTGGGGTATGATGGATAGGCCCAGCCCCAAATCGACGTCCAGTTGCTGCTACAGCGGCAGTGTTGAGAAGAGCCAAAGGCATTAATGCAGAAGCCGCTTGAGCAACCTAAATAAGTATTCAAATATGCGTGAAGCGACAAATAAAGATCACATTTCACTGCACCACAAACATAGGCTTCTTGACTTAAAATGGCCCGAATCAAAAGGGGTCAGAGATAATCTATACAAAAGGTCTTGTAAGTTTTGGTAATTTTTGCAGCTCTTCAGGTGGTACAAATATTTCGATATTTACATATATAATTAAGAGATCGGAGTTACAACCAGTTGATGTCACATATTTGCTACAACAGAACTTTATTGCAGTATGCGAATAAGCAACTTCGACTGCTGTTTAGCGAGCGTTTAACTGACCTCATCCGCAGAGTCTATTACAATCTCTCATTATATGTAAGCCACTAACTGCGACGATCAACTCTGAAAGGAGATGAGAAGATATAAATATCACTAGATGGAAGCTATTGTGTACTCTGTCGCATGTTACCTTATTGTCGAAGATTACTCAAATGGACACTCACAACGCATTTGTCTAAAGCAGTTTACGAAGCTAGAACTGATTCAGAAATAAAACTGCACAAAAACACCATTGGACCTGAAATTTCCTGAGAGTGAGAAAGTGTCGGGATACATATTAACAAATCAGTTTGTTAGGAAAAAAGCAAAATTAAACGACAACGTGTCATATGCATATGACAAACAACAAAATACATGGTGTGCGCAGTAAACATGAAATAGGCACGTTATGACCTCAGAGCACAAGATTTTCCCACTAGAAAAATTTCACCTATTTCCTGATTCAGATCTTAAACAATCTGGCGATTAAATCGCTCTCATTAGCATCCAAGATGATCGTCGATATCGCCGCATAATTCCGTTACAAAGCCTCGTACGTGCGAACACAGCTTTATATTCACGGTGGGGGGGGGGGGGGGGGGGGGGGGGGGGGCTTCCTTTTTGTGCATACGTGGCCATCGTGCTTTTGCATACGAAATATTCTCTGATTCAACACCTCAAGTCATTCGTGCATGACACCCGGTCCTATACTTGGTGACTGCTATGCTTACTTGTGAAGTAAATTACGATAGAATATAGCAATATGCCGGCATTTTTAGGAGCTGCAGAACGCTAGCCCCAGAATAAGAGAAACTGTGGTCTAACAGAGCAGCACCTACTGAATGTGTGCTACCTTCTCCACTTCTGAGCTTGGTTTAAACTATCCTCTCGTTCGATAGCCTCAAGGATACTTCCACGCGCATCACCTTCCAGACACTATACCTGCTTGTACCTATCGGTCGCCTCAACCACGACCCACTTGCTCCCATTATCCAAAATGGCAGGTTGATAGTATGACTGAGATTAAAAAGACACCTCGAAATCAACATCGGTTTAAACACTAGAACGATGTTGTTCGCTGCCTTTCTTAACCATCATCACGTTGTGGGGATGATAACCGTATAGTGTTCGAAAGGTCTGATCAAATCATACGGGTAATGACGTCACCAAAAATTAGCTATAGAGTGAAGAATGATTTGTTCACCAATTTCCGATGTTATTTTCCGAACAGTAACAAAAGACCGTCTATCCTCACGAGCTTGAATACACAGCATCTGCATCAGAATGACATCAAAACGTTGGTCAATTAGTGATTTAAAACAATTGGAAAGCATTCTCACATCCTGCACCTGAAGTTGAGCTTTCTGCGCATTAGCCGCCGGATTGTTGGCGAATTTGACGGTGACTGGTTCTGTACAACCGGCCGGAATAGTACCGTTCAATTTCGATATTGCCACTTCTGCTTCACCTTTTCGATCGAAACGCACAAAGCCAACGCCTTTAGATAATCCTGTAAAGGAACGGCTAAACATAATGTTGTTTTATGAAGCCGGACGCCGTTTCTAATGAAAAGAGAGTTAAATATATGAAAAAGCAAGAACAGAGAGAATATTTTCTAAGCTATTCTTTGGAAATGATGGCAAAGGCTGCAACAGAAATTTCGAATCTTGTGCCTTTTTCGTCTTATTGCTTGCGAGTTTTTCATTGCACAACAACATTCACTTGATACTGGCATTTTTCAAAACACTTGTTTTTTATAATTTTTTAAATAATAAAAACACATTGCTAAGAATTGACGGAATCGAGAGTTGCCACTAAAATATTCCTTCCTTTGAACCATCTACAGCTAACAAAGAAACAACGAGTCGCTTTACCCATGTTGAAATTATAACCAAATAATCATTCTCTGTTAAGCGGAAATCTGCAGCGAGCGAGTCACCGCCTAATAAAAATGCAGTTAGTTATTGATGATCGACACTCTTTCTGCATGTGAAACCCCTTTCACCTGATACACCTGCTCATTCCTCCACTTTCAACAATGACGACAGTTGATCACAGAAATCGTATTTTTTATTCTGACCTTAACTGTCTAGCTAAGAGCCTCGTTAAACCTACACCAACCTATTGACTAATGCAACGAAAAGCCCACCAAAATTTTATGTGATCCCTCCACTATTCCAAATATCCCGAATGACCGCAGCTATTTCTTTCGTTTTCTCGCCCGCTATGATAGGAGAAGTGAGACTATTTTCTCGGCTTTCGTTTCTGTACCGTGAGGACTCAGTAGGAAGTTAATCCTCATCCATTCTGCGTCTCCGCACCTTTTGCTATCGGTGCCGATTTGGTGGGACCCAGTGAAATCAGCTTGCCGAATACTCCGAAGGCAATGCGCCCTTATCTAATACTACCACTCAAGGAAGCTGCTCACCACCCACTGGATAATTGGCACGCTAGCCGCAGCACTCCCCCGTGCTCTTGATCGGTTTGCCAAAAAGGGATGGGTGCTTTGCCGAAATGGTTTCTTAACTTTAGGCCTTGGAACGAGTTGACTTGCAGTGAGCAATTTAAAGAATCTATCACTACATTCTATTGGTTTTTACTCTATCTGTTATACAAGCCAAATATAGGCATGAAAAGTGTTAAACTCAAATTTCCCACTCTAGCAACCAGTTTATTCCCCTCCCTCGGCTCACTCCCCAAAAAGTTACCGATCTAACTTCCCTCAATTAAAAATTCCATGCATCTCAAACACTAACGACTTAAATAATCTCTCACAGCCCCATAAAGTCTTTCAAGAATGGATGTAACATCATTTGCTCTATCACAGTTTTGTTTTCTTATGTTTCGACTGCTGTTCTGGCTAAAGCAAACGCTTAGCATTGTTTATGACCACGCGGATAGGTACTTTAATGAGTTTTTGTGTCCTTTAACATGAGATGCAATTGTCGCCAACAAAAACTTTCTCATCGAGTATTTTCTACCAGCGAAATAAGTGCTCGCCTTTAAACAGCAAAAATGCATCAAAATGCCTCAGATCGCTGCCCGCATAACCGAGGCACATCAGTGCCTAACAATCCGGTGGTGAACTTGCTTCGAAGTATCTTTTTTCTTATGGAGGTTACCGTCGAACGATTTTCTCCTCGATTGGACAAAATTTTCATTGAGGATCAGGAATGTGGGGATGAAGCAGTCGGAGAGATTAGGCAATTCAGCAGTTGAAGAAGGAAGTCTGCTGTTCCGTTCGAATTCTCCGCCATTGTTGTTCACTTAACGGCGGTAATTTTCGGACACAAGCTGCACATATCCCACTACGCCTAATTTCTGTGAACTCACATCAGCGCAGTTCTCTATGACGCGGTGAGATGCCTTGGGAAACTGGTATTTCTCCGTCTACAGTGGCCACAACAGAAACCATCATTGATAAAGTGTTTCCGCTCTCATCTCATAATTTCCCCCGAAATGCATTACTCGAACCAGACCAAACCGCAACGGTTGGTGCCGACCGGCAACGGTCAACCTGCATCACCTCAACTGATATTAGCCATACTTACTATAATATGGAAAGAGTGGATGTGGTGCTGGGATGGGGATACGCTTAAAGATGAGAAGAGGATTCGCATGTTACATCACCGGTGAGCATTTGTCTCGAGTTTCATATATGTACAACCCCATCCCCTCGTTATGAGCCGACGGCAATCAGTGGAGCGGTACAGCCAAGAACGAATCAATCTTCTACGTGAAACTGGGATGGAAGATAAAGCAACAGACGGAGTTCCACATGAAAACAGCTGGTCTTAATTTTCCGTCTGATGTATTGCTCTTTTATTCTACTGCCATCTACTGAATTTCTTTGGTGTACATCTTCTTGCATCATCCACACACTGCCGTTATGCGCTATTAATCGGCAGGATGGTGCGTCATCTTGGCTAGCATCGATGATTTTAGCAGGCATTTCGATCTGCCCACTGTACTTCTTTAGATAGTACTTCCTCCTTCTTAAACTTCAGATCTGAAATCAGTAAGTACGAAACCAGACCACGTCAATCTCTCACCTGTTACCCGTATTTCTTTCATTGTCATGCAAAAGTTGTCACCATATCTATAAACCATTCTAATAACAGTCATTCGCAATGTCCCACATTCCTATGAATAATTGCCAGGTCACATTCATTCCACCGCTTACTTACGCATTTTTTGCATATCTAGTTAATTTTGGAACAAAGTTCGTGTGGAAGTTGGTTCAGATTTTTCCTTTTTTGATCAATCTAGTTCACTCGTAGAATGTTCGCAACTTAAGCACTACTGCTTAGTTTCTCACAAAATAGGACTTCGGGAACTGTTAAGTGATATGCTCTAATAGGTCACTTCTTTCAATATTCTATCTACTGTTACTCAAAAATGGAATCCTTTTTTATCGATTTACGAGTTCAAAAAAAAGTCGCTTAAAATATTCGAATATTCATCGCAATTCAACCCGACCTTTCAAGTTAATTTAACGTTTCGCCAAACAAGATCGCTTCCCTCAATGCCAAAAAGAATTTGAGCATTTTTGTCTCAACACTGTCTAGGATCGCAATAATGTTCGATGATGAGGCAAACACTTTTTTATTCTTATAACAAAGACACCCTTCAAAAGTAGTCAAAGATAACCAACGAGCAAAAACTAACCTCTTCGATTTTTGCCTTCCAAAAAATAAATGAAATTGAAGTTAAAAAATAAAAACGATTATTAAGATGTGAATGTTGAGCATTTACAGAGGTCAGAAAACATTTTTGAATTAGTAACACAACATGCATACATTTGTCAAAGAGGCCATTCTGAGTGCAGCGATGAAGAGATAAGAAAGTGTTTGAGCGTGATGTGAAGCACTTTAGTGAAGGCGGAATGAATTATGCATATATGCCATTTTGAGAACAATCGATGATGCACTCACCTGTAATGTTATCGGAAAGGATACGTGACGTGATGATCTGTCCATAAGGCCTAAAGAGATTCTCCAATTCGGGTTGACTCATGGATTTTGGCAATCCACTCACATATAAGTTTGCTCCTTTGATTGACTCGCTACTCGGTCGAGCAAACGAAACCTTAAAAAATAAACTGAAAGCAATTCTCATCTACAAACAGAAAAGAATTCATTGAGAGATTACAATCATCTACTTCATTCAAAAGAAATTTCAGTATTTCATTGCTTCATAATTCAAACTAACTCATTGAACGGATTTGCTGCAGAAAAACATTTGCTGAAATTTAGCAAACATTTTGAACTCATTTATTTTAGAGAACAGAGAACTTATTTATGCCTTTTCGGGCGATCTTGAGGGAATAAACGCCTCACCTCGAAAAAAATAATTTCGGGCACATCGCCTACAATAATTCACATTCTCTAGTCTATACGAGCATCACTAATTCATTTTTCGCATTTGTACAAATTTAGTGAAAAGATCAAATCATCATCATGCATTTGCACTTAAAGTGGCCCATCAGATGTTGTAATATCTCTTAGCGCACTTTATTACTTCAGCAGCGAAGTTGTACTTCTTATTTAATTAAAGAAATTGACTTAGGCGAAAGTGAAGGAAGGAGCGGAATATGTGCTCGAAGGGAAAGAAAGAAATAAAAATTGCGATTGAAAGAGATGACTGTTTTAGCAAGTTTTGTAAGCCGGCTGATCTAATATCACTTTCATATTTTCGTTTGTCTGCACTTCAGAAACAACGACACTTCAACATCACCTATTTCCTATCAAGCTAAAGTAACATACGCCGATTAGATCTATTTTAGCAGTTAGCTGCAAAGGAATCGGGATTTATTCGATTCCAAGCAAACACCTATTGTCAACATAAAAACTCCCATTCCTCGCACGTGTTAGGTATAGAATACATGATAGAAGCAATCGAAAGCGAACTCGAAGATAAAACCTTGGCAGATGCCACTGCCATAAGCAAAGGTCTCTTTAGTGACGTAATACTATTCTTGGAATGTTGTGCATATCAAAGAAAAATCCGACATAGCACTCATTAAATGCACTCGTTGCATATTTGCCCTCAAAATTTGAATCAGTCGATGCATCTAGCATGAGTGATAAGAAAGGAATATTTCTAATAATGAAATAAATTTCCAGACGGGTGATACACAGCGGCTTACACAGTCACCCTTTGACGGTTCACGTTCTTGAGGGAAGAAGCAAAAATACACTGGGAGAAAGTTGTTGAGAATCACTGCAAAGATCACTCACTCATCGTACAGATCATCAAAAAGCAACAGATCATTCCTATTTGATTTATCACACATTCATCCGGTTTATGTTACTACAGGTCAATCAGGTTGAAGTAACTACAGGTCGGTCCGGCTGCAGTTAGTACGGGTCGGCAAGGACTAATTATCACATACCTATGCTGCCCAAGTTAACGCAGATTAGTCTAGTTTAACACATTACTGGTCAGTCCGATTTCAGCTAACACAAACCAGTCCAGTTTGATAAGTCCGATCACTGATCATTACTACTTAATCTGCTGAACCACCTCGCTTACAACCCCGATGAGTTGTTCCGGAGGAGGTTAAGAACGCTATCTCCCTTTCCTTCTTTTCGCCTGTTTAGAATGGGATTCTCACAGCACCCAGCATATTCGCACCTTGAACTCGAAAACTCCGCAGAAATTCTGAAATGCAAAAACAGACTAATAACGGGGAAGTGGACTTCCCTGATCTTACTACCATATTTTCTCGCACTGCAAGTCCCCATTCTCCACCCACCCCTTCCTCCACATCGAATGTAAATAATCTCTTCTAGGAAAGATGCGGAAGCTGTAAGCCTCGGGAATTAGGAATGGAAAGAGACGATAATTTATTTAAGGGGAATCCAATCGAAACAGCATCCGGAAAAAGAAGCGTCACTTTCCCCCATGGATCGAAGTGCTTTTGGCGCTGCGAAGTGCCCTCAAGTTATTTTGCAAGCCAGTGACTGCTGAGTGCAATAAGAGAGGACCGACCACATTGTGAACAAATGTAATCGAATCTTGCGCAAACATTTCATCGGCACACAACTCTACAAGCCACCTGTGTGTGGTATTCAAAGAGTGGCACTTATTGATTCTGCAAAAGCTCAACATGAACGTAATAAAAAGATGCGAAATAAAGCATGAATCAATAATGTTTGAACATCACGATGAAGAATTCAAATGGATTCAGAGATCAAACTCAACTATTCAGATTCCATCTTAGTTGCAACTAGAAACCAAACTATGGTTGTCGTTCCGTGCAGCAGCTCATTTCCTTGGCTGTTCCCTTTTATCTTAGGAAACCCTGTCAAACATCTTTGGGATTATATCAGTTGATCAGGTTGCTTATATTAAAGATATGTTTGCTTCTTTGAAAATAAATCCACGGAAAAACTTAGGTGCTACTTAATAAGCTGAAGGTTACATTGAAACAATTCTCAGAAATGGCTAATGCAAGTGCCTGTCAGGCTATTCGGAAATGTTATAAGAAATCAACGCCTCATCAATTAAGTTCCCTCTCAATGGCCTCTAAAGAAAGATCTTCTCGAATTACAGCTGAATCTTCTCCCTTTCATCTTCTCACGAAAAGTTATAGCCAGCTGACTCTGAGAGTTCAAAACTTGTTCTGAAAGCAACAGTGTCATCGCTAGAAAACACAAACTTCACAGACAGAGTACACCGGAAATCGTTCGTCGACCAAATATCTTCAGAAAGTAGTGCAGGTCTTTTGCAGCGGGCGTGGATGGCATGCAATTTACAATGGACTGTTTTCTCAATTGGAATCACACTGTTGCGGCATCAGATCAAAGATCATTAAAAATGTTGCACGTGACAAAGAAATGTTTTGTAATGAACTTCTCAGTCAGTCTCTGCATTAAAAAATATACCTTTAAGAAACAAATAAGCATTCACTCAACAAAGGAAAGAAAAGTCGAAAACGAAAGATTCTCCAGTAGAAGCGAACAAAAACTCAATAGCAATCAGTAAAGGAAACTGCTGCAACATTACAGCGCGCTAACATCACGCACCTCAAACCTCACTTCGCCTATTGGTAGTCAGCGATTTGCTACGTTGCGTATGTGATAAAAATAATTTCTTCAATAAAGTAGCACACTGAGATGAACCAGTCGAACAGTAAGCCCGATCCAGACAAGTAGCCACAAAAATACGATTACGAAAAGGGGACAGGAGGGGTTATTGGATGGATATCGATGCTGCAGAAAAGGAAGAAGCTAGAGTTCCTACAGAGCCATAAAACGCATTAGAAACTAATGAAAACCCAATCAGAAATGCATCATACTCAATGGTCGAGATGAGTCAACGAGCATTCCAAGTTTTAAAACATTTCTTGTAAAGTGATCACTCTTCAAATGTGGCACCTTATGAGGCCAACTTATTCGAGATGAACTGATCTCACTCCCCCGCCCCTCCCC
>JAARMF010003142.1:0-22047 GCA_022844705.1 Toxascaris leonina
CTCTCCCAACTGAGCTAATACTCCATAATGGAGCGGGTGATGGGAATCGAACCCACGTCATCAGCTTGGAAGGCTGAGGTAATAGCCATTATACGACACCCGCATAAATTGGAGCGGGTGATGGGAATCGAACCCACGTCATCAGCTTGGAAGGCTGAGGTAATAGCCATTATACGACACCCGCGTTGATATTTAATTAAAATGGTGACCCGTACGGGATTTGAACCCGTGAATGCATGCGTGAAAGGCATGTGTGTTAACCGCTTCACCAACGGGCCATTTTCAATTATGGCGCCTGAAATAGGACTCGAACCTACGACCCAACGGTTAACAGCCGTTTGCTCTACCAACTGAGCTATTCAGGCAACACTACAACATATTTTATACCATAAATAAAAATAAATGTCAACTAAAAAATGATATAATATTAATGATGTGAGGTGGAAATGAAAATTATAATTTTTATATTGATAGCGATAATTGTAATCTTAGGTATAGCCTTTATAATTATGAACAGAAAAAGACATACTTCTTTAAATCAAGAAATTAAAGATTATGAAAAATTAGTTGATTTAATGGTTGAAATCAACAAAAAATTAGAAGAAATTAGTGAAATGGAACAAAATCCAGATACACGTAAAATTTTAGAGATTTATACTAAGTCTCGTAATGAGTATAAAGAACGTCTTGACCGTTATGCTGATGCAATTGATGCGCTTCAAGAAAAAAGTTCTGTATTTAAAATGAAAGAGTTTAATGAAGCATACGAAGAAGTGAAACAAGAATTTGATGGTTTAGACTTCAAAGTGCAAGAATTACGTGAACGCGTAGGTGCGTTTGCGCAAATTGCAACAGATAACCAAAATGTACACTTTCGTATTATGAGTAACTTAAAAGAGTTACGTGCTTTCTTTGATACTCATTTACGTATTTATGAAGTATATAATAATGATTTTGAAACATTATTAGCTAGCACTAATAACCGCGTTATGGAATATTCAGATTTAACTAAAAATAGTGAATTCTATAAAGCACGTCAAGTTGTTATGTCTAACTGGCAAGATTTACAAACTATCGATGAATACACTCACAAATTAGCTAGTTTATTCCAAGTCCTTACTATTGGATTACCAAACATCATTGATACCATTAATTTATTAGTAGATAAAATTGAAGATACTGGATATTGTTTGAAAATAAATAATTTAGACGATATTTTACGTGAAATTAACATGAATAAAGAAATGTTAATGGATAATTTAAAAGCTATTCCTTTTAAAGAATTAGATGCACATAACTTAAGAACGATTAAAGTGCAAATCGAAGAATTAGTAGATACTACAACTAATATTTTAAATGATATAGAAGAACAAGCGGGATATGTTAATGAATTAATTAATGTTGAAGAAACAAATACAACTATTTTAGAACGATTAGATCAAGTATTTGAAGCAGCATCAGTTGAAGTTGAAGATATACGTGCTAAATATAACATTGATAATACAGATCAAATGTTAAAAGTAGAAGAATTAAGTATTCAATATGAAAGTTTTAAAACAGATTATACTCGTTTAGTGGAAATTATTCATGAAGCTAAAGAAGATTTCCCTCGTCTAATTGATCGAGCTAAACAAGCACAATCCTTCTTAAAACACATTAATAACAATGTTAAAGTGGCAATTGAACAATTACGTGGTATTCGTTATGATGAAATCCGTGGTCAAGAAGTGTTAGAAAAATATCAGAATACATTACTTGAAATTGAATTATATTTGAGAAGAAATAAACATTTTAATAGTTTAAGTCCACGTTTACGTGAAGAATTATTAATTTGTGGTAACTTATATGATCGTTTAGAGCAAGAATTAGCTGAAGAAAAAATTAACTTAGCACAAGTAACTAATTTAACAGAAAAAATAAATCATTCTTTTGTGACATTAATTGGAGATAAAGATTCAATTGGTGCTTTAAGAAAAGATATAGTGCGTAAATTAGGTTGTGAAAACTTAATTAAATATATTGGGTTATGTAGTGTTAAAGCTGGAAGTAACCAACGTTTAGAGAAAAGTTTAGATGAATTAATGT
Organism: Toxascaris leonina; assembly: GCA_022844705.1. NCBI lineage: Eukaryota > Metazoa > Nematoda > Chromadorea > Rhabditida > Ascarididae > Toxascaris > Toxascaris leonina. The sequence continues at coordinate 2,086 of JAARMF010003142.1, forward strand.
TAATGTTTAAGGGTAATGAATATGAACGTTGTTTAGGCTTAGCTAAACAAATTTTAGAAAACAATTACTCTCGCGGAAATGATATGTATAAAAAAGTCGTTAAACAAGATCACTTATTAAATAGTGTTGAAGAGTTTGTGCCGATATTACAAGTAGCTAATTAGCATTAATCTTGTTGGGAGAAATATGAGGACATTGGTAATTATCCCTGCTCATAACGAGGAAGAATCGATTATGAATACCATCAATGACTTAAAAGCAGTAATTAAGCAACATCCAGAAGAAGAAGTGGGAATTGTCGTTGTTAATGATGGTAGTAAAGATCGTACGCAACAAATATTAGAAGAAAATAACGTTGACCATATTAATCATATTGTTAACATGGGTGTCGGTGCTGCGATAAAAACAGGTATTATCTATGCGCAAAGATTAAATTATGATAATGTTACCCAATTTGATGCTGATGGACAGCACAATGGTGAATATATTTTTGATTTAATTAAAGGTATTGAAGAAGGAAACGATATCGTGATAGGTAGTCGTTTTGTTGGTAATAAAAAACCATTTAGTATGAGAATGATGGGTAGTCGATTACTGTCATTCTTTATTAGTGTTAAATCATTAGGTAAATTAAAAATAACTGATCCAACTAGTGGCCAAAGAATGATGAATAAAAAAATACAAGTTACTTATTTAGATGATGCTAGTTGTAGTGAGCCAGCGTTTGCTATTAAATATTTTCAAAAAGGTTTTAAAGTTAAAGAAATTCCTGTAACTATGAATGAACGTGTTGCTGGAGAAAGTCACTTTAATTTTATTAACTCAGTAAAATTTATGCTAGAACAATCGATGGCTATCTTATTTGGTTTCTAGGAGGAAGTTGTGTTAGAACTTATCGTAATATTAGGAATTATTATCTTGTTAATTATTATTGGACACTTAATTAAAAAAAATAAAATTAATTTTAAATTTGTCTATTTAAATTATGCGGTATTATTGATTTTTATTTTATTAGTAGCAGTATTAATGATTCCTTATGTTAGTACTTGGATTTTAGATAAAACTGGATTTATTGCTCGTGATATATTACTTTCACTAGCAATTGGATTTTTATTTTATGCATCATTTATTCAAGGAATATTGATAGCTAAACAAAATGAAAAAATTGATCGAGTTGCACAATTACTTAGTGTTAGTGAAGCGTTAGATAAAAAGGAGCGAAATGAAAAGAATTGATACACCAATTAAAGATTTAATTGTGTTTGAACCAGATGTATTTGGTGATGAACGTGGTTATTTCATGGAAAGTTATAATCAAGCAAAAATGCAAGAATTAGGATTAGATGCAGTCTTTATTCAAGATAATGAATCTAAATCAAAAAAAGGGGTATTACGTGGAGTCCACTTTCAAACGAAAAATCCCCAAGGTAAACTTGTTAGATGCAGTTTTGGTAAAATTTGGGATGTAGCTGTTGACTTGCGTCCTGAAAGTGAAACGTTTGGTCAATGGTTTGGAATTGAGTTATCAAGTGATAATAAAAAAATGATGTATATTCCACCGCGCTTTGGACATGGATTTGTGGTACTAAGTGATGAAGCAATCTTTAATTACAAATGTACACAATTATATGACGCAAGTAGTGATAATGGAATTATGTATAATGATCCAAACATCAATATTAATTGGCCAGATACTGGTTGTGAATTAATTATTAGTGATAAAGATTTAAAACATGAAACTCAATATGATACAATTGTGTGGCAAGAGGAGGAATAATGAAAGGGATAGTATTAGCAGGAGGAAGTGGAACACGTTTATATCCACTTACAAAAGCAACTAGTAAACAATTAATGCCATTATATGATAAACCTATGATTTATTATTCATTATCCACTTTAATGTTAGCGGGTATTAAAGATATTTTAATTATTACAACACCTCAAGATAGTGATAACTTTAAAAAATTATTAGGTGATGGTAGTGATTTTGGAGTAAACTTTACTTACGCTATTCAAGAACATCCAAATGGACTTGCTGAAGCATTCATTATTGGTGAAGATTTTATTGCTGATGATAGCGTGGCTTTAATTTTAGGAGATAATTTCTTCTACGGTCAACACTTCTCTGAACAATTAAAAAATGCCCGTAAATATGTTGAAGAAAATGGTGGAGGATCAATTTTTGGGACATTAGTTAATGATCCGACAGCATATGGTGTAGTTGAATTTGATGCAAATAACAAAGTTATTTCAATCGAAGAAAAACCAACTCAACCAAAATCTAACTATGCAGTACCAGGTTTATACTTCTTTGATAAAACTGTTGCAGGTAAAGCAAAAAACGTTAAACCTAGTGAACGTGGTGAAATTGAAATTACTAGTGTAATTGAACAATACTTAGATGAAGGTAAGTTACAAGTAGAATTGTTTGGTCGTGGAATGGCATGGCTAGATACAGGAACACACGATAATTTACTTAAAGCTGCTAACTTTGTTAATACAGTACAAGATTCTCAAGGATTATTAATTGGTTCTTTAGAAGAAATTGCCTACATGAATGGTTGGCTAAGTAAAGATGAATTAGCTAGTAGTATTAAAGATTTACAAAAAACAAAATACGGACAATATTTACAAAAATTAATTGATGAAAAATAGGAGTCAAAATGGAAAGTTTAGGAAAATCAATTTTAGTCACAGGTGGATGTGGATTCATTGGTAGTGATTTTTTACGTCAAATGGTTAAGAAATATCCAGAAACATTATTCGTTAATTTAGATGCATTAACTTATGCAGGAGATCCAAAAAAAGTAGAAGCAATTGCTGATTGTGAAAACTACGTATTTGTCCATGGGAATATTTGTGATCGTGACTTAGTTAATTCATTATTTGAAAAATATAACTTTGATAAAGTAGTACACTTTGCTGCTGAAAGTCATGTTGATAATTCAATTAAAAATAGTCAAATCTTTTTAGAAACAAACGTAATGGGAACACAAGTATTATTAGAAGCTTGTCGTATTTATGGAATTGAACGTTTCCACTATGTAAGTACAGATGAAGTATATGGTGATTTACCAATTGATCGTCCTGATTTATTATTTAGTGAAGATACAGCATTAAACCCATCTTCACCTTACTCAGTATCAAAAGCTAGTGGAGATATGTTAACACAAGCTTATGGACGTACACATAAAGTACCTTATAGTATTTCTCGTTGTTCTAATAACTATGGTGAATTCCAAGACCAAGAAAAATTAATTCCAACAGTTGTTAGAAAGATTAGAGCAGGAGAAAAAATTCCTGTTTATGGTGATGGTAAAAATGTACGTGACTGGATTTATGTATCTGAACACAACACAGGAGTAGAAGAAATTTTACTTAAAGGTGAAAACGGAGGAATCTACAACTTAGGTTCTAATAATGAATGGTCAAATATTGACTTAGTTAAACTAATTATTAAATTAATGGGAGCAAGTGAAGATTGTATTGAGTTTGTTGAAGATCGTAAAGGACATGATGAACGTTATGCAATCGACTTCCATAATACTTACGAAAAAATTGGATGGAAATCACGTTATGACCGTTCAAACTTCGAAGAAAAATTAAAAGAAGTAATTGAATTTTATTAAGAGCTAGTATGAAACATATAATATTAATCATTAACTATAATAACTATCAAGACACCTTTAATTGTGTTGAAAGTATTTCTAGTTTACATGGAGATAAAGAGTTTGTCATTGTTGACAACGGTAGTACTAATGATGCCTTCGAGCAACTTACTAACTGTTATCAACAACAAGCAGATATTCATGTGATTAAGGCACCTAGCAACTTAGGTTATAGTAAAGGGATTGATTTTGGATATCATAATATTAAAGAACATAATTTTAATTATGATTTTATCCATGTCTCTAATAGTGATATTGTTGTTGAAGATGTTGAGTTTTTAAATAAAGTTGAAAGCCGATATCAACAACAACCATTTATGATGTTAGGACCAGAAGTAATTACCCATGGTGTTAATACTTCACCAATTGGTTACTTTAAAGATCAAGATGATTTTTTTAAAGAGATGAAAAAATTAAATGTCTTAGCCAAAGGTTTATATGCTTTTTCAACTATTACATTTAACTGTTTTGAAAATAAATTAGAAGGTAATCGTAATGCTAATATTAGTAATGATGTAGTAAAACGATTAAATGATGGAGAACAGATTGTGCCAATTTTATCAGGATGTTATATTGTCTTTAGTAAAGATCACACTAACTTACTTGATTATATTTATCGCCCAATTACCTTCTTATATAATGAAGAAATGTTAATAACTTATACTTTATTAACTCATGATATTGATTATCAACAAATTGCTTATGATCCTAATTTACAAGTAATTCACAAACATGGTGGAAGCTCGAAGGGAGCTAGTAAACGTAAAGCTAAATTTATTATGGATAATTATCAATTATTTAAAAAAGAATTACAATAATGAAACGAACAATAAGTTCGTTTTGTCTTTATTAAAGGAGGATAATGCAAGTATTTTTAATCTTAAATTATAATACATCGACATTATGTATTGATTTATTAAATCAAATCGTTGATTTAAATCAACCAATCGTTGTGGTTGATAATAATAGTAATGCCAATGACTATAATAAAATTGCTGAATTTAGTAAAAATTATCCTCACATTACTATACTTCGATTAGATACTAATGATGGATTTAGTGCTGGAAACAACTTTGGTTATAAATATATAAAAGATAACTTTAAAGAAGTTGAGGCAATTCATTGTTTAAATACTGATATCTTAATTCATCAACCACAACAATTAATCGAAACTGTGAAATCCAATATTAAAAATAATTATGTATTAACACCTAAAGTACTAACTAATGGTTTTTTATCAACACCATTAGTTAAACGTAATATCAATACTTTAAAAGATGATATTTATCAAGAAATATTAATGTATCGTAAAAAGATTAAAAAACATAAAGTAGTACGATTAACAGGACCACTTTATCGTCAATATATGAAAAAACAAGGTAGTTTTGTATTAAAAGAAAATTATAAAGTATTTGACTCACCTTTAGAAGCAGATGAGTATTATGTCTATAATGGATGTTATATAATCTTTACAAAAAATTATATTAAAGAATATGACTATTTATTTGACCCACAAACATTCTTATATTATGAAGAAGACTTTTTATTTTACCGTTTATATAACAATCACCAAAAAGTCAGCTATATTGAAGAAGTAGTAGTAGATCATTTAGAAAATGTTGATTCACGAAAAGATATAGTAAAACGCTATCAGAACCTACTTGATAGTTGTTTAAAATTTAATCAGGAGCTATATGATAAATAAAATTATTATTGTTCCTGATGCAATTAAACCTTATTTAGTAAAATATCACTTTTCATTAGGAATTAGATACTTAACTGTTAATGATTTAGTTAAATTAGTTAGTGGTGATAAACAAGTTTATCAACAATTATACCTTCAATATCCCCATAACTATGCAATATCTTTAAATAACATTGTCCCAAAAATAGTTGTTAATAATGATACTGATGATCAATTAGTATCATTATTGTCGTCTTTATATAATGATAAATGGCATGTTGATTTTACTAACCAAAACATAGAGGTATTAAATGTCAGGGATAAATATTTAGACAATTTTAATATTACGAATAATATTAATGTTAAACGTAAAGAACAAGTCCTAAATGTATATAATGATATTGATAGTGAAGTCCAAGCCTGTTTTAATCAGATTTCATCATTATTAAAACAAGGAGTAGATATTGATGAAATTAGTCTAGCATATACTAGCAATGAGTATCAATCAACTATTGAGTTTTTTAGTATGGTCTATAACATTAACATTGTTAATGATGATATAGCTGTTGTATATAATCATAATGATTTTCACCAGTTCATTGATAAAGTGAAATCTTATTCAATTAACGAAGTATTAGAAGAATATAAAGAATCGTTAATTATTGATCCGATTATAAATATACTTAACCAGGTTTATAATTTTGAACAAGAACTACAAATCAAATATTTAATTAATCAAGCCAAAAGTACGCCACTCACTTTTACTGATACTGTTAACTGTTTAAAAGTAATGCCTTATAGTTCATTAAAAGTCAATAAATATACATTTATATTAGGGTGTGATAAAGCTAACTTCCCTAAACCGGTTAGTCAGTTAGTATTAACAGATAATCAAGCAGAGTTATTAGCTGTTAATACTAGTGTTGATTTAAATACGAATCAACAATTATTTGTTGATTTACTTACAAATATAGACAATGTTTATTTTAGTCAAGCTAAAAAAATTGGAGCTAAAGAAATGTTAATTAATCCTTTGTTTATATCTAATGAAGTTGACAATGATACTTTTAGTAAGCAGTATTTAGAATTGACTAGTGCTTATCATAAACAATCATTTCAAGGGATTGGTAAAGTTGAAGCTTTTAGTAATCAAGAAGTAAGAATTGATTATGAACAAAATATAGAATTATCTTATAGTAGTATTAATGAATATTTTGATTGCCCGTATCGTTATTATTTAGATAAAATTGTGAAATTAAAAGAACATAGTAATAATAAAAATGCACGAGGAAATATCTTTCATAAAGTCATGGAACTAGCAATTAAAAATAAACACTTTGATGATGATAGTTTAGCTAAGTTCACCAAAAGAGCTATTGAAGAGCAACAAGATAAATTATCAACTTTAGAACAACATACTATAACAACATGGTTAGAACATGAATTTAATGATATGAAATTATTTTTAGATTCAATCAACATTGATCATGTTGATGATCTAAAAGTAGAAGAAGAAATTATTTTACCACTAACAGATAAAGTGAGTCTTAAAGGATATATTGATTTATTAATTAAAGAAGATAACTATTATAGTGTAATTGATTATAAAGTCAAAAAGACTAGTAGTGCCTCAATTAAAATAGAAGATATAAATTTAGGTAAGAATATGCAAAATGCTATTTATCTTTATTTATTAAATGAAATATACAGTGATTTTAACTTTAAAGCATCAGTGCAAATGATTTATCCGCCACATCCTGTTGACAATCACTTAAAATCCCAACCATCTTTTAGTTGTGTTGGATATGTTAATGATTTAAATGAGGTTGATACAAAAAAATTTAAACAATTAAAAGCATTAGATAAACAACAATTAGATGATGTATTAACAATATTAGTAGATCAAATCCAAGCTGCGATTGAAGCAATAAGTCAAGGAAGATTTAATATTATGCCACGAAAAGATGGATGTAATTATTGTCCGTATCATAGTATTTGTCAACATAATAAAAAATCTTTTAGAAAGGATAATATTGATTAATTTAGCCAATTTAAATAGTGAGTATCAAACAATAACATTAAATAATGGATTAAAAGTATTTATTTATTCGCACAAAGAATTAACTAATCAATTTGCCCAATACATGGTGCATGTTGGTGGTAATGATATTAAACCTGGTTTAGCGCATTTTGTTGAGCATACAAAATTTGCTAAACCAGATGGTGATTGGTTTGATGAATTTAGTAAAACAGGTGCTGATTGTAATGCCTATACTAATTATCATCAAACAGCGTACTATTTTACTTGTGCTAATGATTTTTTTACTAATCTTAAAACATTAACACAAATGATGGGCCAATCACATTTTAGTCAAGAAGTTTTAGATAAAGAATTTAAAATTATTTCACAAGAAATTAACATGTATGATCAAATGCCTGAATGGGTAATTACGAATCGTATTTTAAAAAATATGAATATCGGTGGATATCAAGATGATATAGCAGGAACGATCGAAGATATTAGTAATATTAATGTTGAAGATTTACAATCTACTTTTGATAAATATTATCATCTACATAATATGTCGCTAACAATAGCGACTAATCATGATGTAGATGAAGTAATCTCATGGTTAGAAAATAATATTAATATTAAAAAAGATGGCGAATATATTAGTATTAAACCACAAGATTATCATATTAATCAAAATATAGATGTAATTAATTTTGATGGACACAATTCTTTATTATCATATGCTTATAAGTTTAATTATAATCAAGATGCTAAAGCAAGAATCATTGATTATATTACTTTACAAATTGTAGATTTAATAACTTATTCACGATTAAATAATCAGTATTCTGAATTATTAGAACAAGGGATTATTAATGACACTTTATATAGTGGTCCGTTTTGTAATGAAGATTTAATCTTTTATGGCTTTGATATGATTAGTGAAGATGATATTACTACTTATTTAGATCAATTATGGGCATTAGATGAACAACTAGTAGAGATTGGGATTAAACAACTACAAAGTCGTCAGTTAAAAGTATTGAGTAATAAGCAACGTTTTATGCAATTAGTTCAAGAATTTGATGCAATTGGATTAGATATTTTAGATTATTTTCAAATTCTTGGAAATATCAAAAAAGATAAAATTTTGGCAAATTTTGAAAATTTAACAAAAAGTAGTGAAAAATGTTTAGTTATGTTAAAAAAATGATATAATTTATTAAGATAAGGTAAGTTATGAGTGACAATGAAAAAGAGTTTGACACACTAGATTTAAAAGTTGAGTTTGGTAACAAGCTAAAACAAGCGCGTGAAGCTTGTAATTATTCTATTGATGATGTTTTTGCTAAATCATCGATTCCAGTGGCAAAAATTAAAGACATTGAATCAGGTATTAAGAGTGATAATAATGCGATGTTACGTGTTTATATTATCAAATATTTAAAGTTTTTAAATATTTATAATGATGAAATGAAAACATTATTAGATCAAGCATATGAAAATAATGTTGATGCTTTAACTCATACAATTAATATACCCTCTACAATTGGAGATGTGTCTTTTGAAGATGAAATTAAACGTAGCAAACATGCTAAAACAGTAAAATCTAATATTAAAAAAGTAGCAATTATTGTTATTGTTGTAGTTGCCTTAGCAGCATTAGTTTTCTTCTTCATTCATTCTGTTAAGTCAAACATTAAAGAAGTTGCTTCAAATGAAACAACATTAATGACTAATACTACATTAAGTCCTACTGATGTAATTGATACTAAACCAAAAATTGCTGTCGAAGATACTAAAAGTGGATATGTAATTACTGGAGCTGATGAATATGATATTAAGATCACATTTAAAGGTGATACATATTTAGAAATCCCTGGACAAAAAGTAGATGCTAAAACTTATACTAAAGATGATGAAGTCAGTTTGAAAGTTGAAGCTGGTAAACAACTTAATTTAAAAACTGGTAAAGCGGAAAACTTAATTATTACTGTAAATGAAACACAATTACCTGAAAAAAACTTAATTGGTGTACAAACAATAACCCTTAAATTAGAAAAAGAAGCTCAACCTGAAGCAAATGATTCAAACCAAAAAAAACAAGAAAATAAGCAATAAGAAGGTGAATTATGAAGTTAAATAAATTGCAACTAAAAAACATCATTATTTCTATTCTAATTGCATTATTAATTAGTGGATTAATTATTACTAATAACTTTAATATTGGTAAAGGATTCTTTATTAATGGTAGTTATTTATATTTTGGTAATATTATTATGGCGATCATAAGTGTAACAATCTTTATTTATTTATCGATCTCTAGTTACTTTGCTATCTTAAACGTTAACCGTTTCAATAAATATAGTATTCACAATATTTTAAATATTATCTTATTATATATTTTAATTATAGTAGCACTCGTGTTAACAAAAACAATTAATCCTTTTATTGGAACAATCACACTAACAGTTCAAGTTATATTCTTTATTCTATTTATTTACTTTAAAGGACAACATGATAGTTTTCAGATGAATCAAAGTACGATTAATATTACTAATGCTTTATTATGTTTATTAGTTGTTTCATCTTGTTTTAATAACTTACCATTTAACCAATTTTTAATACCATTTAATATCATTTGTATCGTTGGGTATACATATTTATTAATCGTAAATATCTATCGATTTAGAAAAGTATTCTTAGTAAAATAAGAATACTTTTTTATTTTTTTGCAAAAAAGGGGTCTAATAAATTAGGAGGTAATATGGTTGGATTTTTATCGACTAATTTAGATAAGTACTTTAAAAAGGACAAGATTAAGCTTAATTTTCAAGACCTAGCGAATATAGATTATATCAAAGAGTTTAGCACAATTATTATTGACACTAATTGGATTAATACCCAAGATGAAGTGATTAAGATTGTTAAACAAATTAGAAGTGTAAGTGAAGCTCAAATCATTATTATTTGTTTTACTGATATAGATTACGTATCATTTTATCAGTATCGTGTGTTTGACTTTATTCGATATTTTGAAGTTGAAACGCTAGATCAAGACATTAATCAATTAATTAAATATCCTCAAACAATAAGTTATGAAGCCTTAATTTATTGTTTACGTACAAAATTTGAATTTATTCATGGATTTATTACAGTAGAACATAAATGTTTTACATCAACTTGCATCTATAATACTTTTAAACGAGATGTTAAAGATACAACATTTATTGCTCCACTAGCAAGTATTAGCAGTTTAAAAGCTTTAGATGCAGGAGTAGATGAAGTCCATTTAGTTGGTAATATTAATGATTGGATTATGCAGATTGTTAATTTAGAGTCTAAAAAATATTTAGTTATTGATTTTGGGGTAGTGAGTGAAGTTAATTGGACATTATTTAAAATCCTTTATCAAGTATTAGATAATTTATTTGTGGTTGATACTAGTAATCAATTGACTAGAGATAGTAAGTATTATAGTTCGATTATGGATAAATTACTAACTTTTAAAAAAGCACATTTAGTTCAGATTCCTAATTGGCGTAATAAATTAAAATATTATCAAATGATTAAAGAAATATCTGAATATAAAAAAATAAAGTAAAATTTTCATTTTACTTTATTACACTAATTTGATATTTGCTTTTTTTAATCCTTTTCCAGATTTTAATGCTCGCGCTGAAACATATACAGTTTGTACTTTACCATCGATTACTACACGTTTCTTTTGTAAGTTAGCTCTAAATTTTCTTTTAGTAGCATTTAATGCGTGAGAACGATTGTTTCCAGAGCGAGTTTTACGACCTGTTGCTGCACATACTTTAGCCATTTTTCCTCCTCAGTAAATTTCGCTATACTTAATTATAGCACATATAATACCAAATTGGTTAAAAATTAAGGAGAGATATGTATATTATAAGAAGTGGTATTTTAAATACAGTTTTAACAACAGAACAATACGATGAAATTAAGCGTGGAGAATTAAATCCGCAAGATATTCAAATGCATGATACAATTCGTGAATTTATCACTAAAAACAATGAAGTGGTAGAGTATTTACCTTTTAAGATTAGTTATAAAGATACTGATCGTAATGGTAAAGATAAGTATATTTTTAATGAAGAAACTAAAGAGTTTCAACCTAGTTACTTTTATTCGCCAGTAATTTATGCTTATGGAAAAGAATTACGTATTTTATTAGAATTAGGTGTGCACGCACCAGTAAAAATCGTTTATCAAGAGCAGTGGAATGATGGTAACTTATATCGTACACTAGTATGTGTTCAGGATCAACGAACTGGACTAATCGATGATTGCCAGTAGCTTGATTGTCATAATTCTGGCAATCATGGCAATAATTGATTATAAGACGCAATTAGTTCCGCTAACATTGCAAGCAATATTGGCGATAGTGATTTTATTATCAGCACCGTTAGTCAATTGGATTATCCCGATTATTGTTTTTGTAGTATTGGTAATTTTATCTAAATACATAAAAGGCATTGGTGGTGCTGATATAAAAATACTATTGTTATTGATGGTATATTTTGGCTACAACTTTGTATTAATCTTGTTAGTTAGTGCTATTATTGGGGTAATGACGATTTTAATAAGTAAGAAAAAAATTATTCCCTTCGTGCCATCGATATTAGGAGGAGTTGTAAGTTGTCTAGTTTTACAAAATTACCTATTAATTTAAAGCCAAGAGAAAAGTTTGAAATGTTAGGTGGAACACAACTGACAGATCAGGAACTAATTGCTATTATCTTACAACGCGGTACGAAAGAACATAGCGTGATGCAAATTAGTCAGAAGTTGTTTGAACGCTATGGTTCTTTGCAAGCCATCTTAGAGCAAAGTGTAGATGAATTAATGACTAATGAAGGAGTGGGTCGTGTTAAAGCAATTGAATTAAGTAGCTTAAAAACTATCTTCGAACGGTATAATTATGATGTTCATCAAGAAACGATGATTTCTAAACCACAAGATGTTTATGAGCTAACAAAAGACATTGTCCCATTAGCTCAAGAACATCTAGTGGTGATTTGTGTTGATGTTAAGGGTAATGTTATTTGTAAGAAAAATATTTTTGTCGGAACAATAAGTGAAATAACAATCCACCCTCGCGAAATTTTTAATGTTGCGATCAAAGTTATGGCTTATGGGATCTTTGTGGTGCACAACCATCCAAGTGGTGATTTTCGTCCGAGTGAAAATGACATTAACAGTACCCAAAAATTAATTGAAGCAGGTAAATTTTTAAATGTAAAAGTCTTAGATCATATTATTGTAAGCAAAAAAGGATTTTATTCGTTACGTGAAAATTGTGATATAATTATATAAAAGGGAAAGATGAAACGTAAAAAGTTAATTATAAGTATAATTGTATCATTACTAGTATTAAATATATTATTTGTAACGCCATTTGGAAAAAGATTAACTGCTATTTGCATTAATCAATTCAATAATGGTGTTAGTTTTGTTACAGATAAATTTAATGACGTTTCATCTTACTTTAAAAGTGTTTCGCGTGCTAATAAAAATGCCACATTGTTAGAACAAGAAAAAGCGATTCAAGATCAACAATTAAATGATCTTCAATCAGAAAATGATGCGCTTAATTCTGATAATGAAGCGTTAAGAAGACAACTTGTTGGTAATGAACAAACAATAGCTTCTACTAGCGCATATGGAGTTAATACTAGTGTGATTAATGGGCGCATTACTAATCGAAATGTAAATCAATGGAATGATCGTGTGACTGTTAGTTTTGATGATATGACTAATGTAGTGGTTGGTGCCCCTGTAATTAATGAAGGAATTCTTATTGGTTTTGTTGTTAGTGTTAATGGTCAACAAGCTGATGTGCAATTACTAAGTTTAGAAAATGCCAATTTAAATATTCCAATTATGGTAATTGATAATGGTCGAGAAATTAATTGTATTATTCGTAGATACCAAGCTAGTACAAATGAGTTTCTAATAGAACCACTAAATGATACTGATTTAATCAATAACGGTGCTAATGTTTATACTAATGGATTTCAAACAAGTGTAGCTAAAGGAATTAAAGTTGGTAGTATTAGTGGTCCGGTGCAAAATGATGAGACTGGACAGAATTTATATCGAGTTAAAGTTCCAATTCAATTCTCTAATGTTCGTTATTTAGGGGTAGTTGTTAATGCTTAAGTTTCTAAATCTTTATTATAAACCATTATTGCTTTCTGTAGTTTTGGCATTTGGTGCTCTAATCATCACAAACACTTTTTCATTTTTCTTTTTGAATCACATCATGCTTTTGATTCCGTTTCTTTTTGTTACCGAAACGAGAAGTAAAAATAAGACAGATGAGATGATCAATCTTACTATTATTAGCGTAATTTATTTACTATTTAATCCAGTAAATATTTTGTTACAACTATGGTTGATTATCGGTGTATTAGGTTTTTATCTATATTTTGCTAAGCGCGAGATACGTGAGTCAAAGATTAGTAATTTGTCTAATATTATTGTTTTGTCTGCTATTTTCGTAGATGGATATTATCTACTTACAACAATTATCAATCACCAAAGTCTAGCTCTTGATTTGCGAGTACTAATGACGTTAATAGGTAATGTTGTAAGCTTAATGATAATGGTTTATATTGGGCTAATTTATCGTTATTATCATCCAATTAAACAAGGGAAATATAATTTTGACTAAATATTGTTATTTAGTCATTTTTTTGTTATAATATGTATAGCACATTTATAAAAAACATGCTTATGCCAGGTTGTTGATGCCGAGTGCTCTAGTAGTGGGTCAATAATTAAAAGCAGGTGAAATAACGAAAGGAATTATATGGCAATTACAACTAAAGAATTAGTAGAAGCTGGTGCACATTTTGGTCACCAAAAACGTAAATGGAATCCGAAAATGAGAGAATACATTTTCACTGAAAGAAAAGGTATTCACATTATTGATTTAAAAAAATCAGCAGAAATGTTTACACGTTTGGAAGAGTTAGTAGCTCGTGCTGCTAAAGAAGGAGATATTTTATTTGTTGGTACTAAAAAACAAGCAAGTGAATTAATCCGTCAAACAGGTATCAAAACTAAACAACCATACGTTGATAATCGTTGGTTAGGTGGTACTTTAACAAACTTAAAAACAATCAAAAAACGTGTTGCTCGTTTAAAAGAGTTAGAACAATTATTTGAATCAGGAGATATTTCAGTATATCCGAAAAAAGAACAAGCACAAATGCAAAAAGAATTAGACAAATTAAATCGTTTCTTAGGTGGTATTCGTGATATGGATCGTTTACCTCGTGCAATCTTTGTCGTAGATAGTGAAAATGAGAAAAACGCTATTCGTGAAGCGAAAAAAATTGGAATTAAAGTATATGGGATTGCAGATACAAACTCTGATCCAAGTGACTTTGATTACTTTGTTCCAGCAAACGATGATGCTATTAAAGCAATCGAATTAATTTTAAATAAAATTGGTGATGTAGTTATCGAAGCCAAAACTAAATAAGGAGAAATATGTCAATTGCACAATTAGTTAAAGAATTAAGAGAACGCACTGGTGCTGGAATGATGGATTGTAAAAAAGCATTAGAAGCTACTGGTGAAGATATGGACAAAGCTATTGATTGGTTACGTGAAAATGGTATTGCAAAAGCTGCTAAAAAAGGTGACCGTGTTGCTAGCGAAGGTTTAACAAAAATATATGAAGAAGGAAACAAAGCTATTTTATTAGAATTAAATAGTGAAACTGACTTCGTTGCTAAAAATGAACAATTCTTAGAATTATTAGATAAATTAGCAGAAAACATTTTAAAATCAGATGCTAAAACTGTAGAAGAAGCGAGCACAATTACAATTGATGGTGAAACTATCAACGATATTATTATTAATGCAACTGCAACAATTGGAGAAAAAATCTCTTTACGTCGTTTTGAAATTTTAACTAAAAACGATGATGAACAATTCGTTACTTACTCTCACATGGGAGGACGTATTGGTGTTGTTGTTGTGGTTAAAGGTGATAATGAAGAAACTTCTCGTCAAGTTGCTATGCACATTGCAGCAAGCAACCCACAATACTTAGATGAAACACAAATTGATCCTGAAGTATTAAAACACGAAGAAGAAATTTTACGTAAAGAAGCATTAAATGAAGGGAAACCTGAAAACATCGTTGATAACATGGTTAAAGGTCGTATGCAAAAATTCAAAAAAGAAATTTGTTTATTAGATCAACCATTTGTTATTGATCCAGATTTAACAGTGCAAAAAGCATTAGAAAACAACGGATTAGTAATTGCTTCATTTGCTCGTTATGAAGTTGGTGAAGGAATCGAAAAAGAAGAAGTTGATTTTGCTGCTGAAGTTGCTGCACAATTAAATAATTAATTTAAAATAAGGAATACATTAATGTATTCCTTATTTTAAGAGGGGAAGACATGGCACGTATTTTATTAAAATTATCCGGAGAAGCCTTAGCCGGAAGCAAAGGATTTGGAATCGACCATACGGAAGTTAAACGTATCGCTAAAGAAATTAAAGATTTAAATGATCATGGTCACCAAATAGCGGTTGTTATTGGTGGAGGAAATATTTGGCGTGGTGAAGCTGGTGCTAAATTAGGAATGGATCGTAGTCAAGCTGATTATATGGGAATGATGGTAACTATCATGAATAGTATTGCCATGCAAGATGCTTTAGAACAACTTGGGTGCGAATCGCGTGTACAAACATCATTATATATTAATCAAGTAGCTGAACCATATATTAGAAGAAAAGCTATCCGCCACATGGAAAAAAACCGTGTTGTCTTTTTGGCTGGTGGAACGGGGATGCCGTATTTTTCAACTGATACCAATGCCATGGTTAAGGCTGCTGAACTTAACTGTGATTTAGTCTTAATGGCTAAAAATGGTGTTGATGGCGTATATGATAAAGATCCTAATGAATGTAGTGATGCTAAACGTTTTGAAACTTTAACATATCAACAAATGATCGAAAAACAATTACGTGTTATGGATTTAACAGCCAGTACAATGGCTCGAGAAAACAATTTAGAAGTTATTGTCTTTAATATGAATGAAGAAGGTAATATCTTTAAAGCTGGTAATGATAAAAACATTGGAACAAAAATTTCTAACTAAGGAGAGATATGCAAACATATATTGATAATACAAAACAGCAAATGGAAAAAGTACTAGAACACTTAAATCAAGAATTAACTAAAGTACGTACAGGTCGCGCTCAAGTTAGTATGTTAGACGGAGTATTAGTTGAAGCATATGATCAACAAACACCAATTAATCAAGTAGCTTTATTAACAACACCTGATGCACAACAAATTCTAGTAAAACCTTTTGATCCAAATTTAATGGAAAATATTGAACGTGGAATTGTTAAAGCTAATTTAGGCTTAAATCCAATTAATGATGGGGAAAACATCCGCATTGCAGTTCCTGGTTTAACTGAAGAGACACGTAAAGAAATAGCTAAAGAAGTAAAAGCTGTAGGGGAACAAGCTAAAATTAGTATTCGTAATGCACGTCGCGATAACTTAGATAAAGCTAAAAAAGATGATGAGTTAACACAAGATGATGTTAAAGGGTGTGAAAAACAAATTCAAGATTTAACAGATACATATAATAAAAAAATTGACGATATTATAAAAAATAAAGAACAAGAAGTATTAACGATTTAATATGAATGAATTAAAACATGTTGCCATTGTAATGGATGGTAATGGACGTTGGGCCAAAAAACGCTTCCTACCTGTTAGTATGGGGCATAATGCCGGTATGAAAAAACTTGAAACGACGATTGAGTATGCCAAAGAAGTTGGAATTGAATTTCTGACTTTTTATGCTTTTAGTACGGAAAATTGGAAACGTAGTCAAGAAGAAGTTGCCCACTTATTATCACTAGTCAAAAAATTTTATGAAAGTAAACGCCAAAAATTTTTAGATAATGATATTAAATTCAACATGATTGGTAGTCGTGAACATGTCCCAGCAGACATTCTTTCTATCTTTGATCGTTTTAGTGAAGAAACAGCCCACTGTAATTCTCTAACAGTTAATATTGCTTTTAATTATGGTGGACAATTAGAAATAGTAGAAGCGGTAAATAACATCATTAATGACGGGATTACCCATGTAGATGAAAAAATTATTGCTAGTTATCTATATACAAAAGATCAACCACCTGTTGACTTGTTAATTAGAACAAGCGGAGAACAACGCTTATCCAATTTCTTGTTATGGCAGGTAGCTTATAGTGAATTGGTATTTGTTGATTGCTTATGGCCTGATTTTGATAAAAAAGAATTTCAAAAAGCCATTGATATCTATCAATCACGACAAAGACGGTTTGGAGGAAGATGATCAAAAGAGTATTCTTAGGTGTATGCCTATTGATTATTTTTATTTTAAGTTTTGTCTTTAAACTTTTTCCATATTTAGCCCTAATCATTTTAATTTTAGGAATTTATGAATTAATCAGATTGTTTCCTAAAAATAAAATGTTAGTGTTATTGTATGGGCTATTATTTATCATAGCGATGGTAACTAGCATCTTTTTATTTTATAAAGATACTACTTTATGTTTTTTAACCATTTTAGTTGTTGTCTTTAACGATAGTTGGGCCTATGCTTTTGGTAAATTTTTAGGTCGTACTCATTTTAGTAAAATATCACCAAACAAGACGATTGAAGGATTAATTGGTGGGATATTAGGAACTATTGGGCTTCTTTATCTTATATCATTAGTACTAGGACCTAATACTTTTAATTATTTTGCAATCAATCGTTATCATATTCATGCGGTTGTAATGATTATTGTTTATTGTTTACTAGGAAATGTTGGTGATATCTTTGAATCATATGTTAAACGTCAATTGCAAATCAAAGATACTTCCCACCTGTTAGGTGAACAAGGGGGAATCTTAGATCGTGTTGATTCATGGACATTTACGATGATGCTATCATTAGTAATCTTTTTATGTCAGTAAAGTTGTGTTAGGGTGAATATGAAAAATATTGTATTATTAGGGGCGAGTGGTTCGATTGGAACCCAAGCTGTTGATGTTATTAAGCAACATCCTGATCTTTTTAATTTAATAGGGATTAGTGTTAATCAAAATGTAGATTATGTTAAAGAACTATTAACTACTTTTGATACAATTAAATATGTTAACTTAGGGGAAGATTGTGATGCTAGTAGTTTAGTTAACTTTGATATTATGATTAGTTCTGGACAACCAGGGTTAGTACAACTAGCTAGTTTAGAAGAAGCTGATTATATTTTAAATGCGGTGATTGGTTTTGCGGGACTAGCACCTAGTGTTAGTGCCATTAAGGCAAAAAAAACATTAGGACTTGCCAATAAAGAAACTTTGGTTTGTGCTGGTGATATTATTATGCCATTAGTTGTGCAATATCAAGCACAATTAATTCCTATTGATAGTGAACACAGTGCTATATTCCAAGCATTACAAGGTGAATCATATGATGATATTAAACGTTTAATTCTAACAGCTTCTGGTGGAAGCTTTAGAGATTTAAGTAAAGAAGAATTAGCAAATGTTACATTAGAACAAGCATTATCACATCCAACTTGGAGTATGGGTGCTGGCATTACGATTGATAGTGCTACGATGTTTAATAAAGCGTTAGAAATCATTGAAGCCCATCAATTGTTTAATGTTGATTATGATCACATAGATGTTTTAATTCATCCGCAAAGTATAGACCATTCAATGGTAGAGTTTATTGATGGTTCTTGTATCGGACAATTAAGTTTTCCTGATATGCGTATTCCAATAGCTTATGCACTAAGTTATCCACGAAGAATTAGTTTAGATATTAAACATGATATTATGGATATGGATATCTTAACATTTAACAAACCAGATTTAGAACGTTTTAGTGCATTAAAAATCGCTTATGCTGTTGGTAAAAAAGGGAATACTTATCCAACTGTATTAAATGCAGCTAAAGAAGAAGCTAATAATTTATTTATCAATAATAAAATTAAATTTATCGAGATTGAAACAATCATTAAAGAAGCATTAATGGCCCATCAAGAAATTGTCAATCCAAATTTAGATGATTTATATCAAGTTGATCAAGATACGCGTGATTGGGTCAATTCTACATATAATTGTTAATAAGGAGCGCTATGTTATTATATATTAGTTTAGGATATTTAATTTATGGTTTAGTATTTGGAATTGTGTTTAGAACAATTGAACAAAAAACTAAAAAAGAAGTAGCATTAGAATATGCTCATCCACATTTATTAACATTAGGGTTTATCTTTAATTTACTTTTATTTACAATTATTGGTAAAAATACCCAACAATATTTAATTCCGTTAATTATTTATAATATTGGTTTATTAGTAAGTAGTATTAGTTGGATTATTAAAACATTAGAACAATTTTCATATAAAATCAATAATAAATTACCAATCATTTTTAGTGGAATTGGTCACATTTCAATGAGTGTTGGTTTAGTGTGGTTAATGATTGAGTTGATTAAAATTTTTGCTTAGGAGTAATTATGACAATATGGGGAATTATCTTTTTT